>OZ025297.1:79277710-79397710 GCA_964019185.1 Maratus speculifer | reverse complement strand
CGCTCGGCTTCCAAAATAAACTAGTATATGTTTTGGAGGTGTTTGTTCTGACAATTTAAAATTTTCCAAACTCTCGTGGAAAAAATTAATTTTAAGCAATTTCATTTTGTAATCGTTGATCATAGTATTGTACATTTCCAGAGTTTTCATTTTGAATTTGTCTAGAAACTCCTTGAAGCTTATCGCGTTTTCTAGACTAATAGTATCCATTTCCATAGTGGATTCTTTCAAGTTCCACGTGTTTTCATCACTTTCATGCACTATTTGTATTTTTAAAGCTTTTTTCGGGTTGCTACAAGCTCTAATTCCGTCAGAACCAAATGTTAATATTTTTGTTTCGTCGACATTTCTGAACCAACGTTTAATTAGCGAGAGGCTTATTTTCGCTTTGCAATTTTTCAACATATTCAAAGTTTCATCAATTGTAAAGATCCTCGTTGACAAAATTTGAGGAGACAAATCAATCTTTTCGGGTACTACATCTTTTACTGTCAATTTGGCATATTTTCTTGCAAATTGATAAACATTTTTATAATGACAGATGCGGCCAATATCAAGCGCCCGTAAATAAGGCAACTCGTCTTTTGAAACAATAACTAAAATTGGAATAGCAAGAGGATCTGTCGCAATCCAGAACAGCATGTTGAAATGATTCCTTCAATCGACAAACGGAACCATATATATATGCATCCGAATCTAAAAATTTCCTCTCCCCACGTGATTTTCAAGGAAAAAAACAATTGCGCAACATCCTGTCCTTCTAGATAAGAGCCCTAAAAATGGCATTGCAAAACATCCTGTGACCTCGATATGATTTTGAAGGGGAAAAAAACCAATTGCATAACATCCTGTCCTCGTTAAAATTAGCACGGATTGCACAACATCCTGTGACCAGAATTTTGTATAAAAGCCCGAGTGTTTGAGATTGAAAAATCATTCTCATTCGTTTTGCTAAACGAGTTTTTTACTCTGTTGAGAAAAAAAAATTTCTTTTCAATTTTTGTTGTTGGAAATGGACTATAAAAGATCAGTCAGGGCAATTGATGTTTTCCCAAATTTTATTTCTGAATCTGTCGAAAAACTAACTTATCCCGAAAAAAATTTCAAGTTTTGGGCTTCCAACGAAAATGTTAAATGTTTTGTTTTATTCATGGATGAATATCATAAAATTTATTTTTGCAAACATCCCATGGACCAGAAAACCATGGCTGCAACAAAGAAGATGGGGCGGGAGTGTCAGATTTTCGAAAAATTTCACCCAGAACTCATCGATTGGAGTCGAATGACCACTAGGTATTCGAGAAACCCACAACCTGCGTTCAAAAAAAATGCAGACGTGAGGATGAGTTTTAAACTCAAAAACATGTTTCTTGTAAAAGCATGGTTCACCTTTGGTTTGAAAACCGTGAAAAAAAATACGATCCATTTTATTCAGACTCTAAATGTACCCCTGTTATTTTATTTGCTTCCAAAAACCATGCACAAAAGATTGAGTGTTGAAGATAAAATTTTCCACTACGAAAACATTCATTTATTCGACAGGCGGATCTTGTTGCCCAATGGCGCGTACAAGATCCCAGAGGGTACAACTTACATGTTATATACCACTCAAAAAGTTTTTTTCAGCTTAGATATATTACCAAAAAACTTTGAATTTCCTTTTCCCGTGGACGATCCGGTAGCCCATAGAATTACTAAACTACAAAATGCGTTTGATGTTCCTCCTGAAACGCCATATATTGATGATGAAAAAGATGAGGATGATTTTAATAAAATGCCACCCCCTCCGCCACCAAAAAAAGCAAGAACGGAAGAGGAAAAAGATTTTGCAGATTTTTTTAATTTAGATTCCTCGACCGTTGCATGTCCAAATACTTTTTCTGACAATGAACAGCAACAGGAGCAACAACAAATTACATATTGGTTAATTCCGAATCCACCGATATTAGAAAGAAATGTAGTAACAACACCTGTCGATTTTGTAAAACATTTTCAAATTCTAACTTCTAAAATAATGAATAATCCAAAAGAAGGATATTTTCCAAACGTCAACTCGGAGGATCCGGAACCTCTAGATTTAACTTTTCATCATGAAAAAACAACAAACTTGCCAAATGCAGCAAAGTCAAATTTTGAAATGTCCAGCCCGATAAATACAGAAATGTGTTTAAATTTTAGAAATGATATCAACTCGATAAGTACAGATATGTCTTCAAATTCTGGAAATGATATCAGCTCGATAAATACAGAATTGTCTTCAAATTCTGGAAATGATATCAGCTCGATAAATACAGAATTGTCTTCAAATTCTGGAAATGATATCAGCTCGATAAATACAGAATTGTCTTCAAATTTTGAAATGACCAGCTCGATAAATACAGAAATGTCTTCAAATTTTGAAATGACCAGCTCGATAAATACAGAAATGTCTTCAAATTTTGAAATGACCAGCTCGATAAATACAGAAATGTCTTCAAATTTTGAAATGACCAGCTCAATAGATACAGGAATGTCTTCAAATTTTGAAAAAAATGTAGATGTAATGGAAAATTCTTATTCCGAAAGCACAAATTTCAATTTAAATTTAGAGGAAATATTAAACACGCCTTATGACCCAACAGAAAATATTGATATTGAGAGCTTAATTTCCGATTTATTAACTCCAACAGTTTGAAAAAAAACAGTTTTATTTCTAATTTTTTTCAATTAGAATGTCAAAAAAAAAAAAAAAAAAAAAAAAGGAGCGGGCTTTCCGCTCCTAATTTTTTTATGACACTTTGAAAACCAATATAGGTTTTTTTAAAAAAAAAGAAACATAGATATTTAACATAGGCATCACGAAAAGGCACCGTGTCATTCACCTTCACACTCAATCCTCTTTTTGGGATAGGCATCATGTTGCTTAACAACGGAGGATTCTTAAAACACCCCATAAAAGAAAATACAACTGAACGTTTTCGGTCAATTTGAAAAAAAAGTTTGGTGAATCAGTAGGTGTACTTTCGAGATTTCATTAGATTAGGACTGAAAATAAGCAGAGAGTGTCTAATGGACATGAGATTCGAATATATATGAATGTAAAAAAAAAAATTAATTGTAATTATAAATCGTAATATAATCGTAATTAAGGTTCGTAATTATATAAATACGTAGCACTCAACCGAATCGTTTGAAATTTAAAATACATAATTATTACATAATTTTGTCAAGTCATTTCAAATTTTATGAAAATCGGAGGCAATCAAAAGTATTCAATTACATTATGGAGGGATCAAATGTATTTTATAAGTTTTAAATTTAAAACGCATAATTATTACATAATTTTGTCGAATTATTTCAATTTTTTTAATAATTGGGTCAATCAAAAGTATTCATTGTAATAAACATTTTACATAATTTGTAGAAACATTTGTAATTGATTCCACACAAAAGTATTCCATTACATAATAGGGGAGCGTATTTTAAATGTAATTTACTATTTACAATTTTATGAGATTGATATATGAGAGTAATATTTTTAAAATTTTGTTATCGCGCACCTCACGTACAACTCATTTTTTTCTTTAAAAAAAAGAAAAATATTGTTACATTATCATTGATTTATAAGTTTCAATATCAGTCAAACTTTTAAAATGGAGCTCTCAGAGAAATGGATGCATAAACTTGTGTGTTTTGTTTTCAAAATATCCATTATTCCAAGTCAAAAAATACATTTAGTATATCAATTATTCCAAGTAAAACTAGTTTGTTGGGGGCCCATCTTGGTTAGGTATATGAAAATAAAACATGTGAAAAACTATTTATACAATGCATTGCAATTCCAAAACAAAATTTAAATATTGTTATTATGCATAGTAATGCTCTATTAATGAATTGCTGATGCAACAAATTATATAAAACGCCAAACTACTCAAGTAATACCAAACTGTGTAAATTGTGTATCAGCTTTGTTTTCAAAATATCAATTATAGAGATGCAAATGTTTCGAATTTTGTAACTACATGAATAAGATCCTAAAATGAATTATATAAAAAAAATCTGTGTCATGGTTTACTGAAAAGTTCAATTTTTGGCATTAGTCAAATTTTTAAATAATCCTAATATTGTGATTAAAAACAAATTGATATAGTCTGCACATATTTTACGGACAGTTCAAATGTAGTTTTATATCATACATTTTTTTTATTTGTAATTTTTGTTAAGGAAATTCATATTTTTTCATGAAGAAAGAATAATTTGTTTCATGAAAAAAATCAAGATATTGCTGATATCATTAGTAATCACCAAATATATTTATGTCAAGCTTTTTAGGTGCGTTCGTAATTATGTAAATACATCGCTCCGACCCAATCGAATCGTTTGATATTTAAAAACTTATAATTATTACATAATCTTGTCAAGTCATTTCAAATTTTATGAAAATCGGATGTCAGGTACAATCAAAAGTATTCCGTTACATTACGGGGGGGATCAAATGCATCTTAATCGTTTGATATTTAAAAACTTATAATTATTACATAATCTTGTCGAGTCATTTCAAATTTTATGAAAATCGGATGTCAGGTACAATCAAAAGTATTCCGTTACATTACGGGGGGGATCAAATGCATCTTAATCGTTTTAAAATAATAGAATTGGTTTTTGAAGTATGCACAAAATATGCATTCTGTACAATCTGTGATGCAAAAAATATTTATTATTAAATTACACGGTCTTTTGTTATACGCATTGTTTTGCTTAAATTATGCTTTTTCAACTATGTTGGAAAGTGTAAGCATAAAAACATACAATTATTATATTGTATTCTAAATGTTCAAAGCAACATTTTTTTTTAATAAGCTGGACAATTAATTTTTTTTAACTTCTAATTATTAATCTTTATGGTTCAGATGTGGTTGAAGAATCCGAATATATTTACACTAGTTAGAGCACGGATAGAAAAAAAATACAATTCATAAAGCTTTTTCAACTATGTTGGAAAGTGTAAGCATAAAAATATACAATTATTATATAAATACTTTTATAAATACATCCAAAGTTATTCAGACAATACCAATAAAAGAATCAATGAAACCAGTATTTATTGTATTCTAAATGTTCAAAGCAAGTGTCAAGCAACATTTTTTTTTAATTAGCTGGACAGTTATTTTTTTTTTAACTTCTAATTATTAATCTTTATGGTTCCAATGTGGTTGAAGAATCCGAATATATTTACACTAGTTAGAGCACGGATAGAAAAAAAATACAATTCATAAAGCTTTTTCAACTATGTTGGAAAGTGTAAGCATAAAAACATACAATTATTATATCGTATTCTAAATGTTCAAAGTAACATTTTTTTTCATTAGCTGGATAGTTATTTTTTTTGCTTCTAATTATTAATCTTTATGGTTCAGATGTGGTTGATGATGGTAGAGAGATTGGTTGGTTACTATCAGATTTCTTTTGTCAAAATTTTTTCGAATAACTGTGGCTGGTAGTTTGAATTTTGATATTGCACGGTCCGCTATTGAAAAAGGTATCACAAAATTTGGTGGAGGAAATTTAGAATTTTCAGTTAAATTTTGTAAGCAAGCACCCTTTGGTTTTTTTTCAAAACATTGTTTGATGAGCGTTTTAATTGTCTATCTATAATTTTATGAGATTGATATATGATAGTAATATTTTTTAAAATTTCGTTATCGTATGAACGCACCTCATTTGCTACGCTTCACGTGCAATTTTCAACTTGTTTTTGTTATCGTAGCAACAGAAGTATTTCATTTCTGGAAATTAAGTCGATCAGAAAATGAATAAAATAAAGAATAGAAGTATTTCATTTCTGGAAATTAAGCTGATCAGCAAACGAATAAAATAAAACAAGTAAGAAAAATCATGCATTAAACATAGATTATGAAGCACTTTCCAACACTTAATGAAATCTTTAACAAAACTTTGTTATTTAGGGAAATAATAGTGTATAGCCAAATATACCCAAATATGTATTCCAGTACATTAGAACAGTATTTCATATGTCAGTTCATATAATGGGAAAATACCTAGTAGCTTAAAATTTCTTTTTCAGCAATTCATACTATTAGATGGAAACATACTTGAATACTTTTGTTCAGCCCTGTAGTTTACATTATACCTTTATTACACGTCAGCATTAGGCTAAAATTTATTGTAAACTAAAACACTTTTAAAACAACTGAAATCACATTCTCATAAATTATCATTCATAGGCGTTCATGTACCGAATTCTTTGCGTGGCTCTGTATATCCCTTTATCTATATTCTGCAAACATTTCTCAGTAAATTGAATGCAGCTCAGCGTAAAAATGCATAGCTTATTTAAGAACCACGTTTAAATAATTTACGCTCATATTCAGTAACACTATTTGAAATCTTTTGTATGGCCCTGTAAATGCTATGTACTTCATATTATGCAAGACAGTAGCGTATATAAGCTTCAGTGACATATATCAATTTTATTATACATGAAAAAGCTTAATATATTTAAAATATGTCACACACAATTCCTCCTTTTACCGTTATCTAATGGAATTCTTTTGTGTGGCCCTGTAAATGAATAATAGCTACATTTTCACCTTATATTTTAATATGTTTCACAGGGTATAACATTTTTAAAATTCCTTTAAAACGATTTTCCTCATAGGCCGTAATGTAATGGGAAACTTTTGATTCGCCCTGTAGATAAACTAATCATGGTAGAAACTAAATTTTCGATAGGACTTGTGCTAGGGTAAACGTCAATAACATCCTAAAATTTCATGGCAATCTGAGTATATTAACAATTTTTTCCCATAGGCCGTAATGTAATGGGAAACTTTTGATTCGCCCTGTAGATAAATTAATCATGGTAGAAACTTCATTTTCAATAGGACTTGTGCCAGGGTAAACATCAATAACGTCCTAAAATTTCATGGTAATCCGAGTATATTAGCGATTTTCCCCCCACAGGCCGTAATGTAATGGGAAACCTTTGATTCTCTCTGTAGATACTTCATTTTCAATAGGGTTCGTGCTAGGGTAAACCTCAATAACGTATAAAAATTTCATAGCAATCCGAGTATATTTACGGGAGTTAGAGCGCGGCCAGACAAACCGAATGCATAAGCACTTTTCAACTTTGTTGGAAAGTGCTAAAAATAAGTTTTGAAAAGATTCAGATTTTCTTAATTTTTCTAAATAGTTAAAAATATTAAAAAATTTGTATTAAAATAAAATCTTTTTAAAATTTTCTAAATGCTTTCTGTCTAATAACTGAAATCATTAAAAATATACGTTTTTAGCTAACATTGCTATAGAAGCGGGTTTTCTAATTTAGGAACAGATGTTTTTTTTCTTTAGAAATGGCTCATAATTATTTCTACAAAATCATTCTCTGTCATCTCTATCTTTTAATAGCAGATCAAGGTGAAAAAATATGTTTGTTTGCCAAACAGATATTTTTACAAAACTTATTCTTGCCAAACTGTCTTCTAAAAAATAGGTCACCTGTCATTTATACATCTAACAGCTTTTCATTACTTACGCAAAATTGCAGCTTATTATAGTTACTTGGCATGCTTAGGTGAAAAAATATTTCTGTCACCTGTTTACATGATGAATATAACATTTAAAAATAGGTCAGTCAGTTCGTAATATGTTTATCCTCGCGACACATATTCACCCTCTAAGCGTTTGGTCCATACACTAAGCTCCAGATTTCACGCTACTTGGATTAAATTTTTTTTTGTAAGGGTAAGTGTTTTAAATGAAAATATATTTTATTTATTTAATTAATCAAGTTTCTATCTATAATTACTAACCCCATGGTTTATTTTCATTCTGAAAATAAAAAGATACGCGTTCAATTTTTTTATTTGCAAAAGTGCGTCCATAATAGAAAAACATGTAAAATAATATTTTTTAAAGGTTATTCTGTAAAAAAAAATAACATTCTGCAAATCTACATATCATAATTTATTCTTATGTTTAATTTCAAGTCAAAATACTGAATAGATTTTTTATAAAGCGTACGACAAAATGTAACTTGAGTGGACTAGTAGAGGATTCGCTTCGCTCATCCTAATTAGTATTTTTTTTGTTCCAATTGATAGAAAATAAGTCAAATTTTATAAAAATAACAAAATATAATAAAATAATTGTAAAAATAAATTTTTATAGTTAATTATTATCAAGACTAATTTTGAAATCAAAAATCTGCTATTTTTATCTCTAGTTTAATGTCCCTTGAAGCATTTAAATATTATATAGATTTTTGAAACAAATATGTCTTTTTTTAAAAAAAATGGCTAACAGTATGTTTAAAAACACACTCTGAAAATGAATAGCAAATTGCAATAGTTGACGTTTATATTTCGCCTGATAAGTTTTTAAGTGCAATACAAGAATGTTTGTGTAAAAATTTATTTATTTATTTATTTAAATAACGGTTCTGCATTACTTGAAGAGAGATTTGATGATTATTTTTTTCAAATACAGTAGACTCCCTCAAATCCACACAGCTTGGGACCAGAAGTTTTGCGAATTTTAGAATTTTGCTTATTTCTGATCATTGCTTTGTTTGCATTTTTTTTTTTTTTAAAAAAAATAATTTGAGTGTAATTAATAATGAAATCAAAAGTATAATGAATGTATACAATATATACTAAAATATTAAAATAAGTAATAAATTGAAATAATAAAAATTTAGATGTTTTTAAAAATGACTAAATACTAAAAAAAAAGGAAAGGTCAAGTTAATAATCAATAATGTACAATTAAATATTCATTATAAAAGAGGAAATGTGTTTTTCCTAAATTATTCAATAAAACTTGCCTCATAAAGGTACATTACTAATTCACATCAGGATCATAAAGTAATGAAATTTAATTTCAGACTTAATAACTAAAAAAAAACTTGATTAATACATAAATATATTTAATAAGAAGATTGTGGCTACCAATGATATTAGCAATATCTTTATTTTTTTTCAGAAATAAATTATTCTTTCTTCATGAAAACATAAATTTAGTCCTATTAACAAAAATTATAAATAAAAAAATGTATGCAACTGAAAAAAATCAATTTTTGCACCTACATCTGAACTGAATGTTTCATTGTTTACATCCGTAAAATATGTGCGAATTTGAGGGAGTTGCGAATTTGAGGTAGTCTGCTGTAATACACAATAATTAAAAAATATTTATGAAATTGGTAATTAAAAACCAAGTTTCCCAAATTGGCGCCGGAAAAAAAATTGCGCTAATGTGGTGCATCTGTGTCAAAGTTTTTAGCTTCGTGCGTAACGCGATAACTCATGATAAAAATATCGGATCAACTTGAAATTTTGTATATAGGTATATCCTGATAAGGTGCTTCCCTGATTAGTTTTTGGAGTTCATTCGATATGTATAAGAGGAGACCATCTCCTTAATTGATATAAACGAGATTTTCATGCAGAATTAACAGTTTTCGATCAAAATTTAGATATAGGATCATTCTGATGAGGTGAGTCCGTGGCTGTTATTAGGTGTTCATAGAATAAGTGTAAACAGGGAGCCCCCTTAATTAATATAAATGGGATTTTCATGCAGAATTAACAATTTTATTTGCTTTCATTTTTTTTTGCTTTTTTAAAATGATATTTGTTGTTTTGTTCTATAATTATTTTTTTATTGTTAATTATTTTAATGTGTGTTCGTTGGCAATTTGCTGTAACTAAAAATGTTTATTTTTGAGTTCCACATTAAATTTCTGCTTCAATCAATTGATCGGAGTAAAAAAACGAATCTCCGTCTATGCACGAGCCGATGGACAATAGACCATATCGCTCCTGAACAAATTGAGATAGACTTTAAATTTTGTATGTAGTTAATATATAAAAATGGAACAAAGTCTATTTAATATAATCAACTTCTGAAACTATTTTTTTCAGATTCTCGAAAAATTCGTTCTGATGAAAGGTATATAAAAAATTTTCGAATTTTTTTGTTCTAAGGCATGGAAGTAATGAAATAACACACATTTTGCATGTCGGTGTATGTGTAATATATGTCGGTTCATCTCAAAAAATTCATTTAATTGCTATACATACTTTAATTACTTTATAAAGCATTCAAATACAGAAAAACTTGAAAGTTGAATAAATAAATAATTTAAATTAAAAAAGCATAACGGTACATAATATTGAATACATTTTTCCAAAATCTATATTTAAATGACTTTTAACTTTGACCATCGTTAAAAACCAGAAATCAATAATTTTAAATACAATTAAAGAAAAGAGTATATAAATATAAAAAACATTGTCGGAAGAAAATTATATTTATAGAAATTTTGACAAGTACAAATTTTTGAAATTATCCAATATTAATCATTTCGCCAAAAAAATGGATCACCATTAATAATTTTTCTGGTGAAAAAAAAATGATAAGTTAAAGTTTTAAAAATTACCAATATTGTTATATAACATTTCGCAAAAAAATGGGTCAGAAGTGGTTTTTAAACCACTTCTGACCCATTTTTTCACTTTCACCTTTAAATATTTTTTCTTTAAAGAAAAACATGAGGTGAAATTTTAAAATTTAGAAAATTTTGTTTCATAATAACGTTTGAATTTTAATAATTTGTCACCTTTTAATTCGAAAATATATTGATAGTCTTCCAGATCAGGTGACAAAATTAAAATTGCATCTGAGTTCTTATCATTTTTTTTTCCATCAACTTTCAAATAATTTTTCTTTGAAGTTTTTTTAAGCTGACATTTTTTCACCATAGGAATGTTCTTTGGTATCTTGTATTTTTTTAATTCTTCTCTTTTTTTCTTATTTGAAGATTCAAATAATTTCATGAAACTGTGCTGCTTTTTAGCAGGCGTTGTCACAATTTTGGTTTGACTTTGTTCTTCTTTTGAAGCACAACTTATAGGATAAATCAATTTATCAGTTTCGAATGGAGATGATGTTTTTTTTAATTCCATTTTTTTTGGTATCTTGTAATTTTTTAATTCTTCTCTTTTTTTCTTATTTGAAGATTCAAATAATTTCATAAAACTGTGCTGCTTTTTAGCAGGCGTTGTCACAATTTTGGTTTGACTTTGTTCTTCTTTTGAAGCACAACTTATAGGATAAATCAATTTATCAGTTTCGAATGGTAATGATAGTTTTTTTAATTCCATTTTCTTTGGTATAGATTCTTTAGTTTCTACCAACAGCGGCGGTAATGTAAAGTCTGAACAAATATTTACGTCCATTGGCGTATGTGGTTCTGCAAAATGATCCTGGTAACTTATGAGGGGTGTATTTAAACTTTTTTCATAAGGATCATTATCAAGTATATGCGAAACATTCGCATCTACAAATTTTAATAAGTCATCTAAATCATGTTGACTTAAATACGCCATTAAAAAAAAGTTTTGACTTAAAGAGCGATCAGATGAAAGTAAGATCAACGAAAAGGCATGAGAAAGGCGTCGATTACCGCCTTTTTATACGAATCACTGAGGTCATTTGAAAGATAAAAACAGGAAGGTTAAGCTAAAAATAATCGTATATCAAAGTATATTATGTAACAAGGCTCATTATAGAATAAACGGAATCGTGTCACAGGATGTTTTGTGCAATCCGTTTTTAGAACTCACAGTCAGGAAGTTATGTAACTCAATTCGCAGAACAGCGGAAAAGGTCTGGAATAAAATTAGAATCAATCTTTTAATGAAATTTGTATATATTTTTTTCTGAAAATTTTTTTAATAATAAAAGTAACAATAATTTAAGCAAAACAATACGTTTAACAAAAGACCCTGTAATTTAATAATAAATATTTTTTGCATTACAGATTGTACAGAATGTATATTTTATGCATACTTTAAAAACTAATTCTATTATTTTAAAACGATTAAGATGTATTTGATTCCTCCCCCCATAATGTAACGGAATACTTTTGATTGTACCTGACATCATAGTTGAAAAAGCTTTATGAATTGTGTTTTTTCTATCCGTACTCTAACTAGTGTAAATATATTCGGATGCATTTGATATATGTTAATGCAATTTACTACTTCGTATTCGGCATTGAAAATGAAGTTTGTAGTTTTATAGTTTATTTACAAGAATATTCAAAAAGAATTTATGGTTAATAGGGAAAAACTGTTTGCAATGTATTTCAATGACCAATTTCAAATAAAATGAAACTGATAAGAATGACAAAGATCAAACATTTTACAGAGATTAAAGTAAGTTATAGTTCGAGGTACATAAAAGAAATCCCATTATTTTATTGTCTAATATGGGGGAAAAATTCGTTTGTTGTGTATTTTAATGATGTTATACTATTTCAAACATATTAAAATTGGTCACTGAAATGCACTAGAAGAGATTTGCTAGTACAATAAGCTTAGCATTCATCATTTATTTACGGGCAATGATTCACTTGCCGTACTATCCAACTATAATAGTTGCAGGAAATATGTTTTCGGTTTTGGAAAAAAAACCAAAGGGTTTAAGGTGCTCGAATAATTTTACTGCCGACTGTACTTTGACATTTTATTCCGGCTCTTACGCTTTTTGCAGGGCTCTACTTTTGGGTTCAAACTTTAAGTTAGAGTATAAACTTTGGCGAGCATGTGTTAAATTATCAAAATAACGGGCTTAAAGTTGTTGTCTAGCTCTCCAAAGTCTGCAGCGCCCCCTATCCATGTTTTAAGAGATACGCTTATCAAATTGGTACTGAAGAAAGTCTAAACAAACAGAATCATTTCGACGCAACAAGCAAGAAAATCTAACCATTTCCCTAGTTTTTATGACGTTTCGAATTTCGGCATCCAAATTTTCGAAAGCGCCTAGCGCCTTACCATCGCGTCAGGGACCCTACATTCCCTATTCAAAAATGTTCGTCTAGGTGTGCTCTATCGATCCTTAAAGTTTGTCACCGACGAGCTGAATCACCCTGTATTTATAATCCAATTGCGCTACATTTTTTCTACTGCATTTTGCCAATTTTTCTGAAATTTGCGTTAAATTTGGTCAAAAACCCAGCATGATATAAGCAAAAAACATACCAGAATTTTTTGAATTTTTCAAAAAAATCGCTCTATCGCCATAAATATACATGCTATTCTCACAAAAATTAGTGTACATATTCTACTGTATTCATATATTTGTATTCTAAAGCGATAAGTCGTTTCGTGCATTTTCATGTACAGGGCGATCCCAAATATTTCTATTATTCTTTGTTTTTTTGCCGGCCCCCTAATTACCCGCTTAACAAATGAATGTAAATAAATATAAAGTGAAACATAATCTTTATATTTCTGAAGTTCCAGAAGAATCCGACCAGTATATTTTTAAATATTTGACAAAATGTCAAAAACTGAAAGTGTACAAATATTTTTTGGTAGATAGTGTATAAATGCCATAACAGACATTTCCAAATAGTTAATTATGAATATTTAAGATTTTACATTTCAATTTACATGTTAACACTGCTATTCGCAAGTGTTAACATGTACATTAAAATATCCATACGGAATGTCTCGAATAGAAGATACCTCTATTTAACGAACACTTTTCAACAATTTAGCCATCTCTCTTTGGTTGATTCCTTTATGAGTACATATTAGATATTTATTTTCTATATAAAAGATAAAATTGATATTAGAAATTTAAATGTCGACATTTAATAATTCCATTAAAACATGGATTGTTTTTCTTTCATTTCGATTCTAAATTGACAAAAAAATTTTTGGTCGGGTTTTGATTTGATTTCCAATGGTATTTTCGGGTTTGGATCGGAAGCAGGGCAATACTATACGCTCAGGGGTCAAATAAATTTTTTTTGTCGAATATTTGAAAAATGAAGTTATTTTAAGTGCAATTCTTAGAGGAACACTCTTTTCTGATTCAAGGGGGGAACACGAGAATCCTCAAGGGGGAGCGATTTCAAGAATTGGAGATTCGGGCAGGAGATGATGTTTTTCATTGCTGGTGGAGATTATTTCTAAATTTTGCAGTGAGTCGTGTTCGAATCGGCTTGACATTTTTGCTGTGGGTCGGATTTGGGTCAGTTTGACCTACATTTTTTCAAATTCGGTTCTGTTCTGGATAAAATTTCACTTCTGAGAGTAGCACTCAGGTTGATTGATTGGTTGGTTGAATGGGGTTTTATGGTGCAAAGTTACATCAGGATATGCTGCGCAAAGAACAAGGTGGGGATTCGAGTTAATTAGAAAGTTTGGTTAGGGATTTTTTTTTCTTTTATTGAGTTTGTTTTTTGTAGTAGGCCGGATAGATTTATACTTTTTTGCTACGGACCAAGTTTGAGCAGGCTGAATTAGGAATAGGTTTTGCACTAAAGAGCAAATACTAGATTTTTTTTCTCTATAAATTGTAACATTCAAGTTGAAGATGTAAAACATATTTTTTAATTCTATTAAAATACATGAACTCATTTTCTTTCATTTCAGTTTCAGGTGTTCGGGTAAGGGCTCGATTTGACATAATTTGTAATTTTTGGGTTCGGATTGATATATTATGAGTCGAGTTGACTTTAAACGTTTCGGATTAGGGACATTTCTTCTTTTGGATTTTGACAAATTCGGATCTAGTATAAACTGGTTGATGACTGTGTTTATCAATAGATCAGACAATTTTTTATATGAAAAACTATATGTTTGAATATTGACGAGTACATTATATATATATTCCTTTTTCTACTTAAACAAAAATAAAAATTATTTATATAATTATATGGGATACCTTTCCCAATTTCCTACAAATATTAGATTGATTTTGTTTCATTTTGGATTTGTTGATCTGTTTTGTATCAGGCTATTCGGTACTGAATCAGATTTTTTTCTTTTATTTATTTATTTTTTTTTTTTTTTAGCGAGCTTGGGTTGGGTTAAAATTGAATTGCTTTTTGAGCATGGGCATGGAAATTTAGGTTCGGGCAGACCTCTAAAAGAACGAAGTCCATGCCAGGCCCGAAGTGGAAGAAAAAATATAGTGTGGTCAAGTTTTGCAGAAAAAAAGTAAGATCCGAACTCGGAACGGTTTCCGCAAGAGTGATGACTTGACTAGAGGCCTGGACGGGCTGGATTTTCCAATCTCGCCTCGGCCCGGACCGAATGAATGTTATTTTGGCCCGGCCCGGTATAAAACAAAATATTCGGCCCGAGCCTGGCCCGCTCGTTTACACTTTTACATTTCTAGGCCAGGCCCGGCCCGTACTGAAATCGGTGAAAATAGTCCAGGCTGAAATCGGCCTGCATCTTTATTTCGAAACAAAATCAGATTTTTATCATACAATTAAGATTTTTTAAAGATTACTGCATTCATATTTATTAGATGATTTTATAGAATATTTTTACTGACAATACACAATAAGAACATTATAGATTACTTAGGTTCTTAGACTTTCAACATTCAAATAAAGATGCACTGAAAAATTAATATGGTTTAGAATAAAAGAAAAAAAAAGGAAGTTAAAATTATCATAACTTTTGAAGCTGTGTAATAAAAAGTACATTTATGAAAATGCTTCTTTATCATTTTATCAAAGATTTTCTCAAATTTAGAGGAGCTATTTTTTATGCATTTCTGATTTCATTTCTTTTTGGAAACACATGAGTTTAACAGGTGTTTTTATTCAGAAACAATGTAATGGAATGGCGTTGTCCATTTTTTGATACAAGCAAATACAATGCGCAACACACTATATAAAACGCTAATTTTCATGATATTTATGAAAATATTGTGAAAATTAGCGTTTTGAATCGAATTTCCCGAAGCGACAACATGCAAAAAAAGAAAAATCTGAAACCACGTGACAAGAATCTCTTATACCTCGACAAGTATATACAAATATCTTATTTACCAAAAATGAAATATGCTGTTCCATTCCAAATCCCTTCAATAGTCAGGCTTGTCAATTTTGTGCCTTTATAGTTAAAAATTAGTCAGAAAATTAGTCAAACTTTCGTGTTGTTCAGAAATGAATTTAAGAAACACCAAGGAGTATATTTCCAAAAAGTACGTTAACAGTACGTTAATAGTTTTTATCCCTTTTACAAATAATGTTGTCTGCCCTACACGTCTTATGAATAATTAAGTCTAGTTCTGACCCCGACTATAGGTAGAAAAACAGTGCAAACCTGATCTTGGCCCGGCTCCAGTTTGCCAAAAAATTATTAAACCCGTATAGACACAAAGCAACTGTCCGATGGTGATTTCTAAGCTGTACACGTTACATTTATGTATTGATGTTGTTAAACTAGTATCTACTCGTGACGCACATTTATACTTATGGTCGTTAAACCCATATTCATTGAACATAGATCTCATTTTAGCGTTTTTGCCGAAATCTTTATAACACGCCGGCAGGCCCGTTAAACTTTTTTATCGGACTGGCGCATACGGCATGTTTATTTATTTATTTATTTATTTATTTTGCCAGTCTGATACAGGCCGATGCAGATCTCTAGACTTAACCAAGCCCTAGTCTCATGAGTTAAAACTGGCTCGGCCCAACCCGGGCAGTGACAGCTTCGTCGAGTCCGATCAGGTCGCACCGTTCTCAATCTTAAACACGATTCATTTATCCTGTGGACATCTAATATGATTTTGCAGACCCTTCATTGGGCTCAAAGGGGGAGGGGGCGATCGCCCCATCGCTTCTGGTATTCATCATATTGAAATCTTGCTATTGAATCGCATCTTTTTATATGTCGACAGATGGTTCGTGGGAATTATTACATTGTTCTGCAATGAATAATAAATTTTGAAAGAAAACTTAATTGTAAAACACTGTAACATTAATAAAGCTAGACTGAATGTGCGGTATCTTCCTTCAGAAAAGAAAAGAAAAAAAAACGAATAGTGAAAAAGAAGAGACTTTAAGTGATAAAAAAAGCAAGGACGGCGGGAAACAGATGACCAATTTCAACAGGTTTAATTTGATTATATATATAAATGGAATGTTTTTATGGAAATTCTTTTTAACAGAGAGTATACACGAAACAGCATTTCATTGCATTTCATGTTCAAAGTACTGAACATAATTTAAATACGCTAGGAACAGTTTTCCTCCGAAGAGCTTTTTACAACCGAATTCTTTTGTGTAACTCTGTAATTGAATGGCAAATGTTTTTCGCCAAATATTATACCGCGAGCATTTCTTAAGTCCATTTTAGAAGTTCGTATAAATTTCATTGTTTGTAAACGAGTAACGTTATTACAACAACACATCGCGAAAGATTTTTAGACCATAATATAATAGATTACTATGGAGATCCTCTGTGTGTATACTGTAAGTGCTATACATGACATATTTTTTATAACTGTCTTCCAGAGTACCTCAGTAATGTATATGAATTTCATTACTTTTAAATTAGTATGGCGCTCCTTGAAACACCGCAAATGATTTATCTACATAGACCATAATGTAACGGAATAATTTTGAGTGATCCTACACATTTCTTATGTTTCTTCAATTTTTTAAAAAGTGTTTAATTTTTTAAAAGTAATTTTTGCTCCTTAAAAAAACTTTGTTAGTGTTATGCAGAATTTGCAAAAAGTCTTTAAAAATATTTAAGTTTTTTGTTATTTATTAATTGGAGGTGAAAATCTGAGTTCTCTGAAATTCTGATTTAGAAAAATAATTTATATCACCCTTGCCCCCCCCCCCTTGTATCAAAATTTCGTTCCCGCCTTTTGCTCTCATCACAGCCTTCAATATTATCCCTTCCAGAAGTATCACTTCGCTGTTTTGCTGTCTATTTCACTGTATCCATGTTTACACAATATAGCCACTTTGTTGTAACAATAAAAAATCTATCACAAAAACTCCTCCCCACTAACTAAAAATGAGATTTTCCCCTTTCATCCTATTAGTAAATGCCTAGAATTTATTCATTGAAACTTTCCCCACATTTTATTATTTTTTAAGCCCATTTGTTAATGTTTTAAAAAAAGGCAAATAAAAGTAAGTCATTTAAAAAAACTTCTCCATCCCACATACACACCAAAATAAATAATTAATAAATTGTTTCTCCCCCCAGTCAGCTCACAAATTTTAAACTTTTAAAGTCATCGATTTTTCTAAAACTTTTACTGTAATAATAAATAATTAATCATAGTTTTACTCTTAACCCCACAAAAATTGATGTTTTCCCCCTATTTCTCCTTACCAAGTATATAAAATTTAGTCTTTAAATCTCTTTATTTTGTGTTTAGCCATATTTGTTAATCTTTAGTCATATAAAGTAAGTCATCTAACAAATTCCCTTCATCCCCCTCCAAAATAAATATATAAATACTTTTCATTTTTTCCTTCTCAGAGATCTCCAACAATTATATAAATGAAATTTTAAACCAATTATTTATATGATTTACGATATTCGAACGAAATGTGGTAATTCAGCATAAAAATCTTTTTCTAAATTTAAAGGGGGGGGGGTTAGCCACCCTTTCTCCCCCTATACTTATTCAATGAATTCTTAAAACTAATCGCCCCAAGGAGGATACCTTCTTTAAATATTCACGGGCTTCCTAACCCAAGGCACCCCAGATTATCTTTCTCTTTTCTTTTTCCTCTGATTTCTATTGTTTTCCTTTTTTTCTTTGTTTCACTCTCGTTGTGGTTTTTTTCCCGGAGGTGAGGGCAATTTGTATGAGCCGATATCGCTCTGTATATCGATGGAGAATTGCAAACCACCCACGTGTTTGCTGTGTGTAACGTCACGTGTTTGTAGGAAACAGTAGAAGTTAACCGGATTCAAACGCAACCCACAACAAAAAGTAAAAAAATAAATCCGACCAGCAGCAAAAAATAGAAGCGAACCGGACAACAAATTTTGTAAAATGATCACGGAGAAAACACGAATATCTTCAAAATATCGTGAAACAGACGCACATTTTGTACAAAATTTGCAAAAAAGAACGAACATTTTACCAAAGAATTCACCCCAATAAATTCGGATCAACCCGAACCTTTCTCGATAAAGTAACAAGTAAGAAAAATCATGCGTTAAGCATTGATTATGAAGCACTTTCCAACACTTAATGAAATCTTTAACAAAACTTTGTTATTTAGGGAAATAATGGTGTATAGCCAAATATGTATTCCAGTACTTTTGAACAGCTCTGTATTTCATATGTCACTTGATATAATGGGAAAATTTAGTTTAGCAAGAAAATACCCAGTAGCTTGAAATTTATTTTTCAGCATTTCATACTATCAGATGGAAACATACGTGAATACTTTTGTTCAGCCCTGTAGTTTACATTGTACCTTTATTACACGTCAGCATTAGGCTAAAATTTATTGTAAACTAAAACACTTTTAAAACAACTGAAATCACATTCTCAAAAATTATCATTCATAGGCGTCCATGTACCGAATTCTTTGCGTGGCCCTGTATATCCTATCATCTATATTCTGCAAACATTTCTCAGTAAATTGAATGAAGCTCAGCGTAAAAATGCATAGCTTATTTAAGAACCACGTTTAAATAATTTATACTCATATTCAGTAACGTTGGTGAGCTCTTTTGTGTAGCCCTGTATATCAACTATAACATTTATACACACCATATAATGTGCATATTTTTAGCGAAATATAAACGCGCATATCATAATTAAAATGTATTTCATCCCTCTATCAGCCATCATCGGATACATATAAGGTACTTCGGAAAGAATATACTATTTGAAATCTTTTGTATGGCCCTGTAAATGCTATGTACTTCATATTATGCAAGACAGTAGCGTATAATTTATATTAAGCTTCAGTGACATATATCAATTTTATTATACATGAAACAGCTTAATATATTTAAAATATGCCACACACAATTCCCCCTTTTACCATTATCTTATGGAATTCTTTTGTGTGGCCATGTAAATGAATAATAGCTATATTTTCACCTTATATTTTATAGAATGCATATTTTAATATGTTTGACAGGGTATAACATCTTTAAAATTCCTTTGAAACGATTTTTCCATATAGGCCGTAATGTAATGGGAAACTTTTGATTCGCCCTGTAGATAAACTAATCATGGTAGAAACTTCATTTTCAATAGAGTACGTGCTAGGGTAAACGTCTATAACGTCCTAAAATTTCATGGCAATCCGAGTATATTAACGATTTTTCCCCATAGGCCGTAATGTAATGGGAAACTTTTGATTCGCCCTGTAGATAAACTAATCATGGTAGAAACTTCATTTTCAATAGCGTTCGTGCTAGGGTAAACGTCAATAACGTCCTAAAATTTCATGGCAATCCGAGTATATTAACGATTTTCTCCATACGCCGTAATGTAATGGGAAACTTTTGATTGTCTCTGTAGATAAACTAATCATGGTAGAATACTTCATTTTTAATAGGTGTCGTGCTAGGGTAAACCTCAATAACGTATAAAAATTTCATAGCAATCCGAGTATATTTACGGGAGTTAGAGCGCGGACAGACGGCCATCCGGCCAGACAAACCGAATGCATAAGCACTTTTCAACTTTGTTGGAAAGTGCTAAAAACCAAATCCTAAAGTGTCCCAAATGCGCTAAGCACTGCTAAAAAGTAAAAGTCAACCAGATTAAAAACAAAATGTAGCAGTCAACAAGACCCAAATCTGCCAAAAAAAAAAAAAAAATCAGAAATTAACTTGAACAGCAGCAAAGAGTCGAAGTCAACCCGACCCAATCTCGACCCAAGTAGCAATTAACCCAGACAGGAGCAAGAAATGGAGGCCAACCGGACCCAAACACGACCCACATAAAAAGATGAGCTCCGACCCGTGCATTACACTGGAGTATCCAAATTTCTAAAATCCCCCCCCCTTGAGGACTCTCAAGATCAGCCCTTGGTCTTCGCCTCCCTTTATATCAAAATTTCGCTTCGCCTTTTGAATCTGTCACATTCTTCTAAATTGCACCTTACGAAAATATCACTTCGTTTTGTAGTCTACTCCACAATACCCATATTTGTAGCATATAAGTCACTTTAGTATATCAATAAACAATCCATCACAAAATTTCCTCCCCCCCTCCCCACGACTGAAATTAGGATTTATCATTCTGTTCCTTTAAGTGCAGAAAATTTCGTTCTTTAAATAATTCCCACTTTTATTATTTTTTTAAACCGATTTATAAATATTTTGAAAGGCAAATAAATAATAAGTCATCTAATAAACATCTCCCCCTACACACACACACGAAAATAAGTAAATAAATAATGTGCTTATTTCTTTTTTTTCCTCAGCTCACAAATTTTAAACAAACGCAAATTCCACCTTTTTTGAGGGGGGGGGGGGGCATTGCACTATTTTCTCCCCTACCCATAGCTCACTAAATTTAAAATCTTTGAAAGTTTTTTTTTTCCATAGGTTTATACATATTTTATTCTAAAAATAAATAATTAATCGTAAACAACCCATAAATATAGTTGTATACCCCCCCCCCCCGCGTTCTTTTGAGATACACAAAATTAAAAATCTTTAAAACAGTTTTAAGTTACATTTTACATCCTATTAATAAATATTCAAGAAGGTAAATAAGCTGTCATCTATAAAACTGTCCTACTATCTCTCCCCCCCCAAAAAAAAAAATCCGTTTTTTCCCTCTACTCTCCCCCCCCCCTTCTCAACTTTCAAAATTAAATTCTTTCTTTTTTCTCTCCGTATTTTAATAAAAAAAATAATTAAAACCTGAAATCCTCCTTCTGCACAAATAATTAAGTCTTTAAATATGTTTAATTTTTTTTAAGTGCTAATTATAAATCTCTGCTAACTATAATATTAACAAAATCTTTTTAACTATGTAGGAAAGTGTTAAAAATAAAGCGATAGATATGCATCAAATTCTACACAAAACACATGTTTACATTTTTTGCGTATTGTGTTTGTGCATTTCTTACAGTAAAATATCTTTAGAGAGATATTTAAATAAAATATTGTGATATTCCATTAATGTGCAAGTAAATTTTCACAACTTTTCGCAATTATTTCCTTTCTATTAGCTCAGAATTGAACCACTAAACATAAATACCAAAATTACCCGAGTTTTCGGCTGAGTTGAGTAAATCCATAAAAAAATGAATCAGTACAATATATCGGATCAAAACAAAAACCATTCTTAACTGACTGTATCATTTAAAAAACAGTTTTCAGAACCCCCCTCCTCCCTCCTACAGACTTTACTGCTATGTCAGTGCTCAAAATTAAAAATTGTTAGAGCTTCTTGCTGTATTTATATAATGCTTGTAAAAATCATCAAGAATCTAAATTTTCTTCCACCTGAAATATTGACAAAATATTTTGCTTTATTGACTTAACATCACACAAAGTTTTTAAAATTTACTACACTTTTTCTGTCACATTTGTCACTACAAACAATAATAAATTATGTATTATGTCTAGAAACGACTCGACTGGGATTAACACCTATTTCTCCTTTCTTCAAAATTTCTATTTCCTTTTCGCCCTTGCTTGCTTGCCTCTCCGCAAAAAATAAACAATGTTTAAATATTTAAATTTGTCTAAATATTTTTCTCATAATTTTATGAAGTATTTATGACTTTAACCTTCAGTGCTATTTATCTTGATAAGTTTCGTATTCTAAAAAGAATCCCTCCCCCTTACCCCCCCCCAAAAAAAAATAGTTATTTAAACTATTTGTACCTGATATCCCCCCCCCTCATTCAATATTAATTATTTATTTATTTATTTATTTATTTGTAATTGCGTTAAGTAAATAAAATAGTTTTTATTTTATAGTAATCTATCTAAATTAATTATTCGTTTATTTTCTGAAAATCAAACCATTTTAATTTTGGAACGCTAATCATAAAGAGATTGAAATTCTTTTGAAGCTCGGCATCATTGCATTTACCCAAAGTAATGGGAAATCAGTTGAAAAAAAATCCTTTAAACATGAAATCGGCTACAATTGCGCACCTTTGAAGAGAAAAATCGTCGCAGATAATTGGTTAAGAGCATTCTATTTTCTAATTGGATGACTGCATGTCGATCAAAGTAATTTTAGCCTATCCTTCGAATCCGCTGAAAAATCGAGTCGCCATCTTGAATTGTCTTGGCTTGTGACTAGCGTGTCCTCTTAAGAGCCCACAATAGTCACAGGAAAAGTACAGAAAAAGACCCGGATGACCATGTAAAGTCTATGGGAGCGTTCTTTTCTAATATCTCGTTCAAATTTTAATATTTTGACATGATTTTTTTGCATAAAATAGATCAGGACGATCCACAACCGGGCTAGTTTTTACTTTTTCGATTTTGGTTATATATTTTTTATATTATGATAGTTTCAGTTTCAGAACCGGTTTAAACCGGTTTTGAAAATTAAAATAATTTTTTTAAAAAAATCTAAAACCAAAATCGAAAAAGTAAAAACTAGCCCGGTTGTGGATCGTCCTGAACTATTTTATGCAAAAAAAATCATGTCAAAATATTAAAATTTGAACGAGATATTAGAAAAGAACGCTCCCATAGACTTTACATGGTCATCCGGGTCTTTTTCTGTACTTTTCCTGTGACTATTGTGGGCTCTTAAGAGCCCACAATAGTCACAGAAAAATTACTCAAAAAGACCCGGATGACCATGTAAAGTCTATGGGAGCGTTCTTTTCGAATATCTCACTCCAATTTTAATATTTTTGCATGATTTTTTTGCACAAGATAGCTGAGGGCGATCCACAACCGGGCTAGTTTTTACTTTTTCGATTTTGGTTATATATTTTTTATATTACGATAGTTTCAGTTTCAGAACCGGTTTAAACCGGTTTCGAAAGTTAAAGTATTTTTTTAAAGAAAATCTGAAACAAAAATTTAAAAAGTAAAAACTAGCCCGGTTGTGGATCGCCCTCAGCTATCTTGTGCAAGAGCCCACAATAGTCACAGAAAAATTACTCAAAAAAACCCGGATGACCATGTAAAGTCTATGGGAGCGTTCTTTTCGAATATCTCGCTCAAATTTTAATATTTTTGCATGATTTTTTTGCACAAGATAGCTGAGGGCAATCCACAACCGGGCTAGTTTTTACTTTTTCAATTTTTGTTTCAGATTTTCTTTAAAAAATTACTTTAAGAGCCCACAATAGTCACAGAAAAATTACTCAAAAAGACCCGGATGACCATGTAAAGTCTATGGGAACATTCTTTTCTAATATCTCGCTCAAAATTTAATATTTTTGCATGATTTTTTTGCACAAGATAGCTGAGGGCGATCCACAACCGGGCTAGTTTTTACTTTTTCAATTTTTGTTTCAGATTTTCTTTAAAAAATTACTTTAACTTTCGAAACCGGTTTAAACCGGTTCTGAAACTGAAACTATCGTAATATAAAAAATATATAACCAAAATCGAAAAAGTAAAAACTAGCCCGGTTGTGGATTGCCCTCAGCTATCTTGTGCAAAAAAATCATGCAAAAATATTAAAATTTGAGCGAGATATCAGAAAAGAACGCTCCCATAGACTTTACATGGTCATCCGGGTCTTTTTGAGTAATTTTTCTGTGACTATTGTGGGCTCTTAACTTTCGAAACCGGTTTAAACCGGTTCTGAAACTGAAACTATCGTAATATAAAAAATATATAACCAAAATCGAAAAAGTAAAAACTAGCCCGGTTGTGGATTGCCCTCAGCTATCTTGTGCAAAAAAATCATGCAAAAATATTAAAATTTGAGCGAGATATTAGAAAAGAACGCTCCCATAGACTTTACATAATCATCCGGGTCTTTTTGCGTACTTTTTCTGTGACTATTGTGGGCTCTTAAGAGCACACACTAGTCACACGCCAAGGCAAATCAAGATGGCGACGCGCTTTTTCAGCGGATTCGAAGGATGGGGTAAAATTACTTTGATTGACATGCAATCATCCAATTAGGAAATAGAATGCTCTTAACCAATTATCTGCGACGATTTTTCTCTTCAAAGGTGTGCAATTCCAGCCGATTTCATGTTTAAAGGATTTTTTTCAACTGATTTCCCAGTACTTTGCGTAAATGCATTCGAATCGGAGCTCAAAAGAATTTCAATCTCTTTACGATTAGCGTTCCAAAATTAAAATGGTTTGATTTTCAGAAAATAAACGAATGGTTAATTTAGATAGATTACTATAAAATAAAAACTATTTTATTTACTTAACGCAATTAGAAAAAAAATAAAAAATAAAAATTAAAAATTTATATTGAATGAGGGGGGGGGGGAGATATCAGGTACAAGTAGTTTAAATAACTATTTTTGGGGGGGGGGGGGTAAGAGGGGAGGGGATTCTTTTTAGAATACGAAACTTATCAAGATAAATAGAACAGAAGGTTGATGAATGAATTAATAAAATTATGAGAAAAATATGTAGACAAATTTAAATATTTAAACATTGTTTATTTTTTGCGGAAAGGCAAGCAAGGGAGAACAGGAAATAGAAATTTTGAAGAAAGGAGAAATAGGTGTTAATCCCAGCCTAGTCGTTTATAGACATAATACATAATTTATTATTGTTTGTAGTGACAAATGTGACAGAAAAAGTGTAGCAAATTTTAAAAACTTTGTGTGATGTTAAGTCAATAAAGCAAAATATTTTGTCAATATTTCAGGTGGAAGAAAATTTAGATTCTTGATGATTTTTACAAGCATTATATAAATGCCGCAAGGAGCTCTAACAATTTTTAATTTTGAGCACTGACATAGCAGTAAAGTCTATAGGAGGGAGGGGGGGGGGTTCTGAAAACTGTTTTTTAAATGATACAGTCAGTTAAAAATGGTTTTTGTTGTGAAAATCCCAATATTTTATTTAAATATCTCTCTAAAGATATTTTACTGTATGAAATGCACAAACACAATACGCAAAAAATGTAAACATGTGTTTTGTGTAGAATTTAATGCATATCTATCGCTTTATTTTTAACACTTTCCTACATAGTTAAAAAGATTTTGCTAATATTATAGTTAGCAGAGATTTATAATTAGCACTTAAAAAAAATTAAACATATTTAAAGACTTAATTATTTGTGCAGAAGGAGGATTTCAGGTTTTAATTATTTTTTTTATTAAAATACGGGGAGAAAAAAGAAAGAATTTAATTTTGTAAGCTGAGAAGGGGGGGGGGGGGTAGAGGGAAAAAAACGGATTTTTTTGGGGGGGGGAGATAGTAGGATAGTTTTATAGATGACAGCTTATTTACCTTTTTGAATATTTATTAATAGGACGAAAAATGTAACTTAAAAGTGTTTTAAAGATTTTTAATTTTGTGTACTTCAAAAGAACGAGGAGGGGGAGGTATACAACGATATTTATGGGTTATTTACGATTAATTATTTATTTTTAGAATAAAATATGTATAAACCTATGGAAAAAAACAAACAAAAGAAAACTTTCAAAGATTTTAAATTTAGTGACATATGGGTAGGGGAGAAAATAGTGCAATGCCCCCCCTCAAAAAATGGTGGAATTTGTGTTTGTTTAAAATTTGTGAGCTGAGGAAAAAAAGAAATAAGCACATTATTTATTTATTTTCGTGTGTGTGTGTAGGGGGGAGATGTTTATCAGATGACTTATTATTTATTTGCCTTTCAAAATATTTATAAATCGGTTTTTAAAAAAATAATAAAAGTGGGAATTATTTAAAGAACTAAATTTTCTGCACTTAAAGGAACAAAATGATAAATCCTAATTTCAGTCGTGGGGAGGGGGGGGGGGGAGGAAATTTTGTGATTGATTGTTTATTGATATACTAAAGTGACTTGTATGCTACAAATATGGGTATTGTGGAGTAGACTACAAAACGAAGTGATATTTTCGTAAGGTGCAATTTAGAAGATAGTGACAGATTCAAAAGGCGAAGCGAAATTTTGATATAAAGGGAGGCGAAGACCAAGGGCTGATCTTGAGAGTCCTCAAGGGGGGGGGAGGATTTTAGAAATTTGGGTACTCCAGTGTAATGCACGGGTCGGAGCTCATTTTTTTTTATGTGGGTCGTGTTTTTTTTTTTACTTTTTTGCTGTGGGTCGGGTTTGGGTCCGGTTGGCTTCCATTTTTTGCTCCTGTCTGGGTTAATTCCTACTTGGGTCGAGATTGGGTCGGGTTGAGTTCCACTCTTTGCTGCTGTTCAAGTTAATTTCTGATATTTTTAGCACTTTCCAACAAAGTTGAAAAGTGCTTATGCATTCGGTTTGTCTGGCCGTCTGTCCGTCTGTCCGTCTGTCCGTCTGTCCGCGCTCTAACTCCCGTAAATATACTCGGATTGCTATGAAATTTTTATACGTTATTGAGGTTTACCCTAGCACGAACCCTATTGAAAATGAAGTATCTACCATGATTAGTTTATCTACAGAGAGAATCAAAAGTTTCCCATTACATTACGGCCTATGGGGAAAAATCGCTAATATACTCGGATTGCCATGAAATTTTAGGACGTTATTAACGTTTACCCTAGCACAAGTCCTATTGAAAATAAAGTTTCTACCATGATTAGTTTATCTACAGGGCGAATCAAAAGTTTCACATTACATTACGCCTATGGGGAAAAATAGCTAATATACTCGGATTGCCATGAAATTTTAGGACGTTATTAACGTTTACCTAGCACAAGTCCTAATGAAAATGAAGTTTCTACCATGCTTAGTTTATCTACAGGGCGAATCAAAAGTTTATTACGGCCTATGGGAAAAAATCGATAATATACTGGGATTGCCATGAAATTTTAGGACGTTATTGCCGTTTACCCTAGCACAAGTTCTATTGAAAATGAAGTTGCTACCATGATTAGTTTATCTACAGGGCGAATCAAAAGTTTCCCATTACATTACGGCGTATGGAGAAAATTCGTTAATATGCTCGGATTGCCATGAAATTTTAGGACGTTATTGAGGTTTACCCTAGCACGAACACTACTGAAAATGAAATATCTACCATGATAAGTTTATCTACAGAGAGAATCAAAAGTTTTCCATTACATTACGGCCTATGGGGAAAAATCATTAATATACTCGGATTGCCATGAAATTTTAGGACGTTATTGACGTTTACCCTAGCACGAACCCTATTGAAAATGAAGTTTCTATTATGATTCGTTTTTCTACAGGGCGAATCAAAAGTTTTCCATTACATTACCGCCCATGGGGAAAAATCGTTAATATACTCGGATTGCCATGAAATTTTAGGACGTTATTGACGTTTACCCTAGCACAAGTCCTATCGAAAATGAAGTTTCTACCATGATTAGTTTATCTACAGGGCGAATCAAAAGTTTCCTATTACATTACGACCTATGGGGAAAAATCGTTTCAAAGGAATTTTAAAGATGTTATACCCTGTCAAACGTATTAAAATATGCATTCTATAAAATATAAGGTGAAAATGTAGCTATTATTCATTTACAGGGCCACACAAAAGAATTCCATTAGATAATGTAAAAGGGGGAATTTTGTGTGACATATTTTAAATATATTGAGCTTTTTCATGTATAACAAAATTGATATATGTCACTGAAGCTTAATATAAATTATACGCTACTGTCTTGCATAATATGAAGTACATAGCATTTACAGGGCCATACAAAAGATTTCAAATAGTATATTCTTTCCGAAGTACCGTACATGTGTCCGATAATGGCTGATGAAGGGATGAAATGCAATTATGATATTCGCGTTTGTATTTCGCTAAATATATGCACATTATATGGTGTGTATAAATGTTATAGTTGATATATAAGGCTACCCAAAAGAGCTCACGAACGTTACTGAATATGAGCGTAAATTATTTAAACGTGGTTCTTAAATAAGCTATGCATTTTTACTCTGAGCTGCATTCAATTTACTGAGAAATGTTTGCAGAATATAGATAAAGGGATATACATGGCCACGCAAAGAATTCTTTACATGGACGCATATGAATGATAATTTATGACAATGTGATTTCAGTTGTTTTTAAAGTGTTTTAGTTTACAATAAATTTTAGCCTAATGCTAACGTGTAATAAAGGTAGAATGTAAACTACAGGGCTGAACAAAAATATTCAAGTATGTTTCCATCTAATAGTAAGAATTGCTGAAAAAGAAATTTCAAACTACTAGGTATTTTCTTGCTGAGCTAATTTTTCCTATTATATGAACTGACATATGAAATACAGGGTTGTTCTAATGTACTGGAATACATATTTGGGTATATTTGGCTATACACTATTATTTCCCTAGATAACAAAGTTTTGTTAAAGAATTCATTAAGTGTTGGAAAGTGCTTCATAATCTATGCTTAACGCATGATTTTTCTTACTTGTTTAAGTTTTGTTTGAATTATGGCACAAGTAACCCAGAAACCATAGTACGGAAACAACATGCGTCTAATACTCTTAGACACTTGCGCCTACTTTACATTCACAGTGCCATTGTGTGATGCTGCTTCGCAGTTTTTTTTAAAATAAAATAATTTTTTAGCACTTTCCAACAAAGTTGAAAAGTGCTTATGCATTCTGTTTGTCTGTCCGTCTGTCCGTCTGTCCGCGCTCTAACTCCCGTAAATATACTCGGATTGCTATGAAATTTTTTACGTTATTGAGGTTTACCCTAGCACGAACCCTATTGAAAATGAAGTATCTACCATGATTAATTTATCTACAGGGCGAATCAAAAATTTCCCATTACATTACGGCCTATGGGGAAAAATCGTTAATATACTCGGATTGCCATGAAATTTGAGGACGTTATTGACGTTTACCCTAGCACAAGTCCTATCGAAAATGAAGTTTCTACCATGATTAGTTTATCTACAGGGCGAATCAAAAGTTTCCGATTACATTACGGCCTATGGGGAAAATCGTTTCAAAGGAATTTTAAAGATGTTATACCCTGTCAAACATATTAAAATATGCATTCTATAAATTATAAGGTGAAAATGTAGCTATTATTCATTTACAGGGCCACACAAAAGAATTCCATTAGATAATGGTAAAAGGAGGAATTGTGTGTGACATATTTTAAATATATTAAGCTTTTTCATGTATAAAAAAATTGATATGTGTCACTGAAGCTTAATATAAATTATACGCTACTGTCTTGCATAATATGAAGTACATAGCATTTACAGGGCCATACAAAAGATTTCAAATAGAATATTCTTTCCGAAGTACCGTATATGTGTCCGATGATGGCTGATGGAGGGATGAAATGCATTTTAATTATGGTATTTGCGTTTATATTTCGCTAAATATATGCACATTATATGGTGTGTATAAATGTTATAGTTGATATACAGGGTTACCCAAAAGAGCTCACCAACGTTACTGAATGTGAGCGTAAATTATTTAAACGTGGTTCTTAAATAAGCCATGCATTTTTACGCTGAGCTGCATTCAATTTACTGAGAAATGTTTGCAGAATATAGATAAAGGGATATACAGGGCCACGCAAAGAATTCGGTACATGGACGCCTATGAATGATGATTTATGAGAATGTGATTTCAGTTGTTTTAAAAGGGTTTTAGTTTACAATAAATTTTAGCCTAAAGCTGACGTGTAATAAAGATACAATGTAAAGTACAGGGCTGAACAAAAGTATCCAAGTATGTTTCCATCTAATAGTATGAATTGCTGAAAAAGAAATTTCAAGCTACTGGGTATTTTCTTGCTAAGCTAAATTTTAACATTATATGAACTGACATATGAAATACAGGGCTGTTCTAATGTACTGTAATACATATTTGGGTATATTTGGCTATACACTATTATTTCCCTAAATAACAAAGTTTTGTTAAAGATTTCATTAAGTGTTGGAAAGTGCTTCATAATCTATGCTTAACGCATGATTTTTCTTACTTGTTTTTTTTTTTTTTTTTTTTTTTTTTTTTTTGTCAGATTTGGGTCTTGTTGACTGCTACATTTTGTTTTTAATCTGGTTGACTTTTACTTTTTAGCAGTGCTTAGCGCATTTGGGACACTTTAGGATTTGGTTTTTAGCACTTTCCAACAAAGTTGAAAAGTGCTTATGCATTGGGTTTGTCTGTCCGTCTGGTCGGATGGCCGTCTGTCTGTCTGTCCGCGCTCTAACTCCCGTAAATATACTCGGATTGCTATGAAATTTTTATACGTTGTTGATGTTTACCCTAGCACGACACCTATTAAAAATGAAGTATCTACCATAATTAGTTTATCTACAGAGAGAATCAAAAGTTTCCCATTACATTACGGTGTATGGGGAAAATCGTTAATATACTCGGATTGCCATGAAATTTTAGGACGTTATTGACGTTTACCCTAGCACGAATGCTATTGAAAATGAAGTTTCTACCATGACTAGTTTATCTACAGGGCGAATCAAAAGTTTTCCATTACATTACGGCCTATGGGGAAAAATCGTTAATATACTCGGATTACCATAAAATTTTAGGACGTTATTGACGTTTACCCTGTCACGAACGCTATTGAAAATTAAGTTTCTACCATGATTAGTTTATCTGCAAGGAGAATCAAAAGTTTTCATTTACAATACGGCCCATGGGGAAAAATCGTTTATATACTCGAATTGCCATGAAATTTTAGGACGTTATTGACGTTTACCCTAGCACGAACCCTATTGAAAATAAAGTTTCTACCATGATTAGTTTATCTACAGGGCGAATCAAAAGTTTCCCATTACATTACGGCTTATATGGAAAAATCGTTTCAAAAAATTTTTAAAGATGTTATACCCTGTCAAACATATTAAAATATGCATTCTATAAAATATAAGATGAAAATTTAGCTATTATTCATTTACATGGCCACACAAAAGAATTCCATTAGATAATGGTAAAAGGGGGGAATTGTGTGTGACATATTTTAAATATATTAAGCTGTTTCATATATAATAAAATTGATGTATGTCACTGAAGCTTAATATAAATTATACGCTACTGTCTTGCATAATATGAAGTACATAGCATTTACAGGGCCATACAAAAGATTTCAAATAGCATATTCTTTCCGAAGTACCGCATATGTGTCCGATGATGGCTGATGGAGGGATGAAATGCATTTTAATTATGATATGCGCGTTTATATTTCGCTAAAAATATGCACATTATATGGTGTGTATAAATGTTATAGTTGATATACAGGGCTACTCAAAAGAGCTCACCAACGTTACTGAATATGAGCATAGATTATTTAAACGTGGTTCTTAAATAAGCTATGCATTTTTACGCTGAGCTTCATTGAATTTACTGAGAAATGTTTGCAAAATATAGATAAAAAGATATACAGGGCCACGCAAAGAATTCGGTACATGGACGCCTGCGAATGATAATTTATGAGAATGTGATTTCAGTTGTTTTAAAAGTGTTTTAGTTTACAATAAATTTTAGCCTAATGCTGACGTGTAATAAAGGTACAATGTAAACTACAGGGCTGAACAAAAGTATTCAAGTATGTTTCCATCTGATAGTATGAAAATGCTGAAAAATAAATTTCAAGCTACTGTGTATTTTCTTGCTAAGCTAAATTTTCCCATTATATCAAGTGACATATGAAATACAGAGCTGTTCAAAAGTACTGGAATACATATTTGGGTATATTTGGCTATACACTATTATTTCCCTAAATAACAAAGTTTTGTTAAAGATTTCATTAAGTGTTTAAAAGTGCTTCATAATCAATGCTTAACGCGTTATTTTTCTTACTATTACTTTATCGAGAAGGGTTCGGGTTGACCCGAATTTATTGGGGTGAATTCTTTGGTAAAATGTTCGTTCTTTTTTGCAATTTTTGTACAAAATGTGCGTCTGTTTCACGATATTTTGAAGAAATTCTTGTTTTCTCCGCAATCATTTTACAAAATTTGTTGTCCGGTTCGCTTCTATTTTTTGATGCTGGTCGGGTTTAATTTTTTACTTTTTGTTGTGGGTTGCGTTTGAATCCGGTTAACTTCTACTCTTTCCTACAAACACGTGACGTTACACACAGCAAACATGTGGGTGGTTTACAATTCTCCATCGATATACAGAGTGATATCGGCTCATACAAATTGCCCTCACCTCCGGGAAAAAAAAACACAACGAGAGTGAAACAAAGAAAAAAGGAAGACAATAGAAATCAGAGGAAAAAGAAAAGAGAAAGATCATTCAGGTGGCTTGGGTTAGGAAGCCCGTGAATATTTAAAGAAGGTATCCTCCTGGGGGCGATTAGTTTTAAGAATTCATTGAATAAGTATAGGGGGAGAAAGGGTAGCTACTCGCCCCCCCCCTTTAAATTTAGAAAAAGTTTTTTATGCTGAATTACCACATTTCGTTCGAATATCGTAAATCGTATAAATAATTGGTTTAAAATTTCCTTTATATAATTGTTGGAGATTTCTGAGAAGGAAAAAATGAAAAGTATTTATTTATTTATTTTGGAAGGGGATGAAGGGAATTTGTTAGATGACTTACTTTATATGACTAAAGATTAACAAATATGGCTAAACACAAAATAAAGAGATTTAAAGACTAAATTTTATGTACTTGGTAAGGAGAAATAGGGGGAAAACATAAATTTTTGTGGGGTTAAGAGTAAAACTATGTTTGATTATTTATTACTACAGTAAAAGTTTTAGAAAAATCGATGACTTTAAAAGTATAAAATTTGTGAGCTGGGGGGGGGAGAAACAATTTATTAATTATTTATTTTGGTGTGTATGTGGGATGGAGAAGTTTTTTAAATGACTTACTTTTATTTGCCTTTTAAAATATTAACAAATGGGTTTAAAGAACAAATAAAATGTGGGAAAGTTTCAATGAATAAATTCTAGGCATTTACTAATAGGATGAGAGGGAAAAATCTCATTTTCAGTTAGTGGGGAGGAGTTTTTGTGATAGATTTTTTATTGTTACAACAAAGTGGCAATATTGTGTAAACATGGATACAGTGAGATAGACAGCAAAACAGCGAAGTGATACTTCTGGAAGGGATAATATTGAAGGCTGTGATGAGAGCAAAAGGCGGGAACGAAATTTTGATACAAGGGGGGGGGGCAAGGGTGATATAAATTATTTTTCTAAATCAGAATTTCAGAGAACTCAGATTTTCACCTCCAATTAATAAATAACAGAAAACTTAAATATTTTTAAGGACTTTTTGCAAATTCTGCATAACACTAACAAAGTTTTTTAAGGAGCAAAAATTTCTTTTAAAAAATTAAACACTTTTTTAAAAATTGAAGAAACATAAGAAATGTGTAGGATCACTCAAAATTATTCCGCTACATTATGATCTATGTAGATAAATCATTTGCGGTGTTTCAAGGAGCGCTATACTAATTTAAAAGTAATGAAATTGATATACATTACAGAGGTACTCTGGAAGACAATTATAAAAAAATATGTCATGTATAGCACTTACAGTATACACACAGAGGATCTCCATAGTAATCTATTGTACTCTGGTCTAAAAATATTTTCGCGATGTATTGTTGTAATAATGTTACTCTTTTACAAACAATGAAATTTATACGAACTTCTAAAATGGACTTAAGAATGCTTGCGGTATAATATTTGGCGAAAAACATTTGCCATTCAATTACAGAGTTACACAAAAGAATTCGGTTGTAAAAAGCTCTTCGGAGAAAAACTGTCCCTAGCGTATTTAAATTATGTTCACTACTTTGAACATGAAATGCAATGAAATGCTGTTTCGTGTATACTCTGTGTTAAAAAGAATTTCCATAAAAACATTCCATTTTATATATAATCATAATAAACCTGTTAAAATTGGTCATCTGTTTCCCGCCGTCCTTTTTTTTTTCTTTTTAAGGAAGATACCGCACACTCAGTTTAGCTTTATTAATGTTACAGTGTTTTACAATTAAGTTTTTTTTCAAAATTTATTATTCATTGCAGAACAATGTAATAATTTCCACGAACCATCTGTCGACATATAAAAAGATGCGATTCAATAGCAAGATTTCAATATGATGAATACCAGAAGCGATGGGGCGATCGCCCCCTCCCCCTTTGAGCCCAATGAAGGGTCTGCAAAATGATATTAGATGTCCATAGGATAAATGAATCGTGTTTAAGATTGAGAACGGTGCGACCTGATCGGACTGGACGAAGCTGTCACTGTTCGGGTTGGGCCGGGCCAGTTTTAACTCATGGGACTAGGGCTTGCTTAGGTCTAGAGATCTGCATCGCCCTGTATCAGACTGGCAAAAAAAAAAAAAATAAACAGGCCGTATGGGCCAGTCCGATAAAAAAGTTTAACGGACCTGCCGGCGTGTTATAAAGATTTCGGTAAAAACGCTAAAATGAGGTCTATTTTCAATGAATATGGGTTTAACGACCATAAGTATAAATGTGCGTCACGAGTAGATACTAGTTTAACAACATCAATACATAAATGTAACGTGTACAGCGTAGAAATCAGCATCGGACAGTTGCTTTGAGTCTATACGGGTATAATAATTTTTTGGCAAACTGGAGCCGGGTCAAGATCAGGTTTGCACTGTTTTTCTACATATAGTCGGGGTCAGAACTAGACTTAATTATTCGTAAGCCGTGTAGGGCAGACAACATTATTTGTAAAAGGGATAAAAACTTTTAACGTACTGTTAATGTACTTTTTGGAAATATACTCCTTGGTGTTTCTTAAATTCATTTCTGAACAACACGAAAGTTTGACACATTTACTGACTAATTTTTAACTATAAAGGTACAAATTTGACAAGCCTGACTATTGAAGGGATTTGGAATCGAACAGCATATTTCATTTTTGGTAAATAAGATATTTGTATATACTTGTTAAGGTATAAGAGATTCTTGTCACGTGGTTTCAGATTTTTCTCCTTTTGCATGTTGTCGCTTCCGGAAATGCGATTCAAAACTCTAATTTTCACAATATTTTCATAAATATCATGAAAATTAGCGTTTTATATAGAGTATTGCGCATTGTATTTGCTTTTATCAAAAAATGGACAACGCCATTCCATTACATTGTTTCTGAATAAAAACACCTGTTAAACTCATGTGTTTCCAAAAAGAAATGAAATCAGAAATGCATAAAAAATAGCTCCTCTGAATTTGAGAAAATCTTTGATAAAATGAAAAAGAAGTATTTTCATAAATGTACTTTTTATTACACAGCTTCAAAAGTTATGATAATTTTAACTTCCTTTTTTTTTCTTTTATTCTAAACCATATTAATTTTTCAGTGCATCTTTATTTGAATGTTGAAAGTCTAAGAACCTAAGTAATCATTAATGTTCTTATTGTGTATTGTCAGTAAAAATTTTCTATAAAATCATCCAATAAATATGAATGCAGTAATCTTTAAAAAATCTTAATTGTATGATAAAAATCTGATTTTGTTTCGAAATAAAGATGCAGGCCGATTTCGACCTGGACTGTTTTCACTGATTTCTGTACGGCCCGGGCCTGGCCTAGAAATGTAAAAGTGTATACGAGCGGGCCAGGCTCGGGCCGAATATTTTGTTTTATACCGGGCCAGGCCAAAATAACAATCATTCGGTCCGGGCCGGGGCGAGACTGGAAACTCCATCCCGTCCAGACCTCTACTCAAGTCTTCACTCTTTCGGAAATCTTACTTTTTTTCTGCAAAACTTGACCACACTATATTTTTCCTTCCACTTCGGGCCTGGCGTGGACTTCGTTCTTTTAGAGGTCTGCCCGAACCTAAATTTCCATGCCCAGGCTCAAAAAGCAATTCAATTTTAACCCAACCCAAGCTCGCTAAAAATAAATACATAAATAAATAAAAGAAAAAAATCTGATTCAGTACCGAATAGCCTGATATAAAACAGATCAACAAATCCAAAATGAAACAAAATCAATTTAATATTTGAAGGAAATTGGGAAAGGTATCCCATATAACTATAACAATATTTTTGTTTTGTTTTGTTTAAGTAGAAAAATGAATATATATATAATGTACTCGTCAATATTCAAACATATAGTTTTTCATATAAAAAATTGTCTGATCTATTGAAAAATCCAGTCATCAACCAGTTTATACTAGATCCGAATTTGTCAAAATCCAAAAGAAGAAATGTCCCGAATCCGAAACGTTTAAAGTCAACCCGACCTATAATATATCAATCCGAACTCAAAAATTACAAATTATGTCAAATCGAGCCCTTACCCGAACACCTGAAATTGAAATGAAAGAAAATAAGTTCATGTATTTTAATAGAATTAAAAAATGTGTTTTACATCTTCAACTTGAATGTTATAATTTATAGAGAAAAAAAAATCTAGTATTTGCTCTTTAGTGCAAAACCTATTCCTAAGTCAGCCTGCTCAAACTTGGTCCGTAGCAAAAAAGTATAAATCTATCCGGCCTATTACAAAAAACAAACTAAAAAAAAAAAAAAAAAAAAAAAAAAAAATCCCTAACAAAACTTTCTAATTAACTCGAATCCTCACCTTGTTCTTTGCTCAGCATATCCTGGTGTAACTTTGCGCCATAAAACCCCATTCAACCAACCAATCAATCAACCTGAGTGCTACTCTCAGAAGTGAAATTTTATCCAGAACAGAACCGAATTTGAAAAATGTAAGTCAAACTGACCCAAATCCGACCCACAGCAAAAATCTCAAGCCGATTCGAACACGACTCACTGCAAAATTTAGAAATAATCTCCACCAGCAATGAAAAATATCACCTCCTTTTGCCCGAACCTCCAAATTTTGAAATCGCTCCCCTTGAGGATTCTCGTGTTCCCCCCTTGAATCAGAAAAGAGCGTTCCTCTAAGAATTGCACTTAAAATAACTTCATTTTTCAAATATTCGACAAAAAAAAAATTATATTTGATCCCTGAGCGTATAGTATTGCCCTGCTTCCGATCCGAACGCGAAAATACCATTGGAAATCAAATCAAAACCCGACCAAAATTTTTTTTTGTCAATTTAGAATCGAAATGAAAGAAAAACAATTCATGTTTTAGTGGAATTATAAAATGTCGACATTTATATTTCTAATATCAATTTTATCTTTTATATAGAAAATAAATATCTAATATATACTCATAACGGAATCAACCAAAAAAAGATGGCTAAATTGTTGAAAAGTGTTCGTTAAATAGAGGTATCTTCTATTCGAGACATTCCGTATGGATATTTTAATGTACATGTTAACACTTGCGAATAGCAGTGTTAACATGTAAATTGAAATGTAAAATCTTAAATATTCATAATTAACTATTTGGAAATGTCTGTTATGGCGTTTATATAGTTTCATTTTATAGTATCTTCGATATTTTCTTTTATAATATACTCTTTAAACTATTTTCGTCCATAACGGAGAAAATATTTAGACTTTCATTTAAAATATGGGGTCGAATCGAATCCTTCTTGCGAGATTGAAAATTCACTATGAATCAGATCAGAAGATAAATAGTGTAAATTAATTTCACCCCAAAACAACTACAGCAACAAAAAAAATGCAGAGAAAAGCAAATAAAAAGTAGAATTCCACTCTGTCCGTAAGAAAAACGCAAAAATCCGCTCGACCAGTAGCAAAAAAGTAAGAATTCCACTTGACCGAAACCAAACCAGCGCTAATAAAATAGTACTCAACTCAACCCCCCCCCCCCCCAGGGCCGTAGCTAAGGGGGCGCTATGGGCGGCTCAGCCCCCCCTAAAATATTTTGAGCCCCCCCTGGAAAAGATTCCAAGGTCACTCAATGAATTTCTGTTCCGAAAATTCAAATGAAATTCTGTTCAAAAATCTAACTTAGTCTTGAAAACCTTTCACAATTTTGCAGGATTACTAAATTGTATCTAAAATAAGTGTGTTCAACACCTCCCTCATCCTATTGGCACATAAGAAGCTAGCATGATGTTTAATTTTGATCAGCTATACACTCAAAATTTTCATCATCCTATAATTTTCTTAGTATAAAATGAAGTTATTAGAACACTTTTTAATAAGAAACATAGTACCTACAATATGAATATGCATTACTTTATCTTTCTGTGGCAATGCAAGAGAAAAAGTTATGAGCCCCCCTTACATTCTCTTGAGCCCCCCTACATTCACTTGAGCCCCCCTATTGTTCACTTCTAGCTACGGACCTGCCCCCCCCCCACACACACACAAAATAGAAATCAACCAGACCCAATACCAACCAGCAGCAATAAAGAAAGAGAACCGGACCCCAACCCAACCCGCAGCGGCAAAGTAGAATTGAACCTTACCCAAACAACGACTCGCAAAAAAAAGTATTTAACCAGAACAACGGCAAAAAATGAAAGTAAACCGGACCGAAACCCGACCTGCAACGAAAGAAATTAGCCCCGATCCTACTCATGATGAAAAAAAAATGTCCCGACACGAGCTGCAGGTGCGATTGGAATCTCCAAATTTCTGAAAAGTCCCCCCCCCCTCTTTTTTGAGGAGTCTCCAGATCTGCCCTTGTACCAGGACAAACAAAAACTGCTAAAAACTGCAAAATCGTCTAAAAGTTTTACAATGTTATATTGAATTGTCACCCATTAAATATATACGAACTTGTAAAGTTTGTAAGCATCTCGACAAATCTTGTCCACGATACTTTGTACTATGATGTTTTGGAACATGCAAAAGCCTTCTGCTCGATAGAAGCTGCATTAGTTGAACGTCGACAAGAAACTCCAAAGAAGAAACAATTCTGAAAAGTATTAGAGAGTAAAATTTGCTGAATAAGCAGACTTTAAAAAAATTGCTATATTTTGCCTTACAGTTTCATTATTTTTACTTTTATACTATAACTAGCGGCCCGCCCTCGCTTTTCTTCGGGTAGAGCAAGTCGCCCAGTCCCCCGCCACTGCTGACACCGCAAATTGTTTCTACCACTTCATCTCATTAAATTCAACTACTAAAAACATTACCCTCATTTTAGGTAGTCGGATAAAAAATAGCTTATATGTTAATCTAAGGTGTCAGATACCTCCATACAAAATTTCATAAAAATCGACCCATCCGTTCTTGAGTTATAAATGGTGTAACTAACACGATTTTGCTTTATGTATATAGATTATAGCAGCCCGCCCCGACTTCTCACGGATATTTAAGAAAAATTTCAAGTTATAAATTTTTACAAACACACTCATAACCTAATAAATAAAATGCCGTCTCTGACATTGACTCTCCTCCCGTGCCTCAGTGACGCCTATATCACACATTATGATGCAGCCTAGTCGAGCGGGGTAAACGACAACCATTAAATCAGTCTTGATTTTAAAGTAATTTATTTTGATAAGAATCAATACCAAAGTAACAATAAAGAGCTTTTACAGAAACGGCATTTTAATTATTTTTTAAAATAAAAAACACTTATTGTGACATAACTATAACAGTTAGACATATGCTGTTGCGACATTTTTTGTAGATAATTACATGTTAACAAAGTCGTAGTACATTATTTTGTTCTATAATCAATAGTATTCGCAACGCACGCGATGTAAAGATTTTTTAAGTTCATTTTTCTACACCTTGGGTTACAATATTGGCATTTTAATAAGGATTTGAAATATTTTTTTTGAAAATATAATATAGCCTATGTTCACCGGAAATAGTGTAGCTTTCATACGGTGAAAGAATTTTTCAAATCCTTCAAGTAGTTTTGGAGCCTATTTAATTCAATTCAAACAAACAAACAAACAAATCTTTCCTCTTTATAATTTTATATTAAATTAAATAAGTAATATTTATCCCTAGGCTTACTTAAACAGCCCGCATTTGAAATTGTAGAAAACGTTACAATTTTAAATATTTGACTGCTCCTCCTAAAAAAAAAATCCTCCCTCCCCATATTTGATGCTCACTACTCTTTAAAATATTTACTATCTGTTATAACTTTTTTGAAAACTCCAAAACAATCGTTTCGTAATTTATTTTTTACTTTAATTAATTTGCGTTTCAGCATTTCTTTTCCTTTTTTTAGTAATTGCTAAATAGTTTTAAAAATTAAAAAACACGGTTTTATATCAGGTCGGTCTAAAAAGTTTAAAATGTTTTTTTTGGGGGGGGGGGAGGAGGGGGGTGCATAGTTACGATTTTCATATGTGTTTCAGTGATTGTCATGTGTCTAGTGGTCCAGGCAACCTTTAGTTTCTCAAATTGCTTTTGATTCGTTTATCCGGCGTTTTATTTTTATCCTTTTAAGCAGCGACTATAGCCTATGTTCACCGGAAATAGTGTAGCTTTCCAACAGCGAAAGAATTTTTCAAATCCGTCAAGTAGTTTCGGAGCCTATTCAATGCAAACAAACAAACAATCAAATCTTTCCTCTTTATAATATTAGTATAGATAAGTAATGATAAATATTTGCAATTCGTTGTCTTTGCAAATATACCTTTATGTTATATTAAAATAAAATCTATTACGCAGGATAAATTCCCCATTTTTAACGACTGTTAAAAGTGTATCGTTTTCCTCAAAAGTAATAAATATTAAAAAATATTTCTTTAAAGTTTGAAACAAGTTGATCAACAATTTTAAAATTACCAATCTTTAAAACTTTCTAACTTTAATTTCTGCTTATTTTTGATAAAACTGTTTTTCGAACTGAAAATGCTTATTTTTTTTACTGTTTTACTTATTAATACTGGACTGAAATTGGGCTGCCTAGTATCGTATAGTACCAAAAACAAACACAGGGAAGAGAAAACTGCGCCCGGGGCAAAGTTTCATTTTGGCGCCCCCTTTCCCAACTTTTTCTTGTAATAGCCCAAGAATGATGTTAATAGTATAAATGTGGCGCCCCCCCCCCCATCGGACGGCGCGGTGTTGAATAAGACTCCTCAAAATGTACTCCTTGCAGGGCCGTGCGAAAAAGAGGGGGCCGAAGGGGGTGGTTGTCCCGGGATCGAAATTTAGGGGGAGCCAAATTTTTACTACTAACGTAATTTTTAGTCTGTCACAAGAAAAAGTTCAGGGAATGGGGCGCCAAACTGAACTTTACTCGGGCGCAGTTTTCTCTTTGCACACCCCTGCCCCCCCCCCTGTTTCATGTATTTTGCAAGCTGTATAAGGAAATTTATAAATTCCAAATATAGCTCCTTGTCCTTTTAATGCTACCTATGTATTTCACAAAAGTTCCAATTATATTTTAAAATTATCAGAATTTCCTTTTTGCTAAAAAGGAGCTTACTGTAATTTGTATCAAATCTACCTTGTTTTGTATGGACTTGAAAAAAAATATATATACAAAGAAATGTATAATTTTCTTCCTTGGAAGTTAGTTATAGTTATATAATAATAGTAAAATAGAAGTCGTTGATTTTTTTCAAGACTATTTTAGCTAAAATTTATCAATAATTGTAGAAAAAATAAATCAAAACCTTGAAATAAGGGAGGTTATTTTAACACGTTACTATAAACCAATAACAGAAAGGAAATACAATGAAAGGAAAAAAGTTACTTTCATTTGCTAAAATGGATTGGTGTTAACCAATTGTAATTTTCAAAAGGGCAGGAGAGGCGGAGACTGGCTGAGGCGGAGCGCATATAATTAAAACGCTTTTTTTATTCCATTTCTGATCAAAATATTTCCAAATTTTGCTCAGCCTAATTGCAGTAGAAATATGGAAAGCATATCATTGGAAAGCTTAAACACTAATATTCCGTGAAGCGTTTTTAATTTTTTCTGAATTTTTCTGAAATAGATTTTATAAGAGTAAAACGGGCACAACACCTCGAATTTCACTGAATCCAAAATTTAAAGGTTCCTCAGAATTAAACTACAACGAAAATCAGGAAAGTACAAACTAGCCCGGAAATAGAATGTCCTCAGCTATCCTGAGAAAAAAAAAATCATTTAAAAATATTGAAAATTAAGCGAGATATTAGAAAAGAACGCTCCCATAGACTTTACATTAGCGCTCGGCTTTTACCGCGTGACTAGTGTGTGCTCTTAAGAGCACACACTAGTCACACAGAAATAGCCGAACGCTAATGATAAGTCTATGGGCGCAATCTTTTCAAATATCTCGCTTTATTTTTAATATTTTTAAATGATTTTTTTTTTACAGGATAGCTGAGGACGATCCACAACCGGCCTAGTTTTTATTTTTTCAATTTTGGTTTTAGATTTTTTTTTAAAAATTACTTTAATTTTCAAAACCGGTTTAAACCGGTTCTGAAACTGAAACTATCATAATATAAAAAATATATATTCAAAATCGAAAAAGTAAAAACTAGGCAGGTTGTAGATCGTCCTCAACTATCCTATGCAAAAAAATCATGTAAAAAGATTAAAATTTGAACGAGATATTTGAAAAGAACGCCCCCATAGACTTTACATTAGCGTTCGGCTTTTACCGCGTGACTAGTGTACGCTCTTAATGAATTTCAGTGAAGAAAATCGAAAAAAAAAAAAAAAAACCATTACATCAGGCCAAAAACAAGGCGAAAATATATTTTTAGACTTCGGGTAGGGAGTGAATGACGGGAGGTAGGAATGAGTGACGTCAGTGGAAATTGCTAATTAGCGTTTATATAATGTTAATGTATAAAAAAGTGCAAGGAGTGAAATTAAGTTGCAGTAATACTTCAATTAAATAAGATTTTCCGAATAATTATCTCTTCTTTGAATACATTTCTTGATTATTCTTGAAAAAAAATATTCCGTGTATAACGCGTACCTAGGGGTTTTCCCTATTTAAAAAAATGCACGTTATATACGAGTAAATAGGTACTTAATTTCATAATTTATTTATTATGGTACTTTTTCTTTAAAAATTCCCTAGAATTAAACAAAAATAAAGATTGTTGGATTAGATTCACCTCAATTTCTGCAAAAAGAGTTGATTTTATTAACGAATATCATTCCAGAATTAAAATTCTTCTAAAAGGTTGGTACACACATATTTATGACAAAAGTTTAAGGCATGGTATTTCGTTGGTTTAAATTATATGTCCAAAAACCATGAAATATGGTCTTACAGTATTAATGATCACTTAAAAAATTAATATTTAAAGACTCATTAAAAAGCACATAGGGATAAAGGGTACAAGGATCATTTTAAATTCAAGCAGTACAGTTTGTTGGTCCATTGTTGGTAATTGGTGGAAACCGTCTAGAATTGGTGAGATAAGGAATTGTAGGATTAAGAAATGGTTGGGAAATGGCGGTTGCAGAGATCTGTCTAATTTTAAGCATATACAAGTAGGATTCTGAACAGCAAACGATTGGACAACTCTTGGACCTTTCTTTGTTAACGGTTCGGCAAGGTAGACATTTCTTATTAATGACCAACGTGGAACGACAATTAACCAGCAATTAGCCAAAGTTTGCCCAATTTATTTAACAAATAATAATAAAGGCCCAATAGATTTATAGATCGATTTTAATCACTTCTGGTATTTTCAATCACTTTAAGGTTCCGTACTTAAAATAGAAAAAATGGACCAATCATAAGATCACTTCCGTGCCCGTCTGTCACAGCCATTTCACTTGTAAATTATGGAACGTGGAAAGCTCAAATTGGCTAAAGTAATAAATGTTATTAATATACGTATTTATGAATTATTAATCATTCAGAAATGTATTTAATAAAAATGTAGGAAAGATAATTAAGTTATTTGAAAAAAAAAAGCAATCTTTTATTTGTATATCGTCTGGGTAAAAGAAGCTTAGGAACTGAAAGCTTTCGTAAAGTCGAACTCAAAAATACATTTCTTTTTCATTTTAGGTATTATATTTTTAGAAGTGTCGTAAAAAATGCAATGCAGAAATATCCTCCAAACCCCTCTACATAAAAAGTTCCGAATTTACAGAAACTAAAATTATGAAAAAAATTAGGAATAGTAGAAGTTAATTTAAATCTTGCAGAATAAGCTTTTTTACAAAAAATTAAACCGACTTCAAAAACTACTGTAAAGGGAAATATATATATATATATATTTTTTTACATAATAGTAATAAGAAATTAAATTAAGAGCCTATTATTTACCATACTCTTATTATATTTATATAGATTAATTTGATTTTTTGGAGTCGGTGCCAGCCAAGCCAAGTTAAATGCAATTTTCAAATAGACACATCCAATTATCTACGAGTTTTTTTACGATTTAATATTTAGTTAAAAATTTAATTTTATAATTTTACGATTTGCCTTGGATAGTTAAATTTTTAATTTGTTTAACTTGCCTTGGCTGGCACCAACTCCAAAAAATAAAATTAATGTACATAAATATATTAAGCACACAGTAAATAGTATGCTCTTAATTGAATTTCTTATTACTATTATGTAAAAAAATTATTTTTCACTTTACAGTAGTTTTTGAAGTCGGTTAATGTACATAAAAGATCATGGTAAATACTATGCTCTTAATTTAATTTCTTATTACTATTATGCAAAAAAAAAAAAAAAATATTTTTCACTTTACAGTAGTTTTTGAAGTCGGTTTAAGTTTTGGTAAAAAAAAGTTTATTTTTCTCTTTTTAGTTAAAAATTAACGATTTTTATGTTATTTTGCGGATGAAAATTGCTGACTTTCTCGCATGAAAAAGTGTTAGTCTTTGGAAATTGCAATAAAAAAAGCTTCGTCTTAAGAAAATAGTTCTACAAAATAGAGAAGGGAGGCCTAATAACTTATCAAAAGTTGACCGGTAAAAGATTAGACTGTAAAAGACGCAAAAAGCATTTCACCAAATGTCTTGTCATTAATGAAATATCTATAGTACCAAAATATAAGTTTAAGTGCATTATTATTTGTTGCTTCAATAGTTTAAAAACAGCATTTTATTCCATATTGGAATTAATATACTCCCATTTCCATGTATTATGTTTCTTATAGCATTGTCATTTTCAATATGTTAGACAATGTGGAGATTCGAAAACTATGAAGTATTTTCCCGTTTTTGGTTCTGCTGTTTATTGACGCATCTTAGTTAATGCGATTATGTGTATAGAAGTGTTTTTATGAAATAAATCTTTTATGAATTCACATTTTACGCTATAATATTTTCCCGCTAATACCTTTTTGTTTCACGTTAAAAGTTTCTGTGGATTTGATTACGGAAGAATAGAAAATCTATCTTCATTCAAGCTTAATATTCTTGGTTGACGAGTCATAATCGATCTACATGTTACTAATGGACGTATTTTAGTAAGCATAGTACATCAAAATATAGAAGTTTTAGATGCAAATTATGATATATTCTCATTTCCTTTAAACCATATTAGCCTTAAAACGTTTTGCTTAAAACTTTAATATTGCCCACTTTACATTTTTGTCGGGTAATCTGATTAAAATTCAAGATTTTCATCTAAATACTGATCTTTCTTCTCTTTGCTCCTATTTCTGGCTTTATAATTGCGATATCACGAGATTAGCAGTTATGTTTAATGTCTAATGCCATTTAATATTTTTACAATAGTTACATTTTTGTCGGGTAATCTGATTAAAATTCAAGATTTTCGTCTAAATACTGATCTTTCTTCTCTTTGCTCCTGCTTCTGGCTTTATAATTGCGATATCACGAGATTGGCAGTTATGTTTAATGTCTAATGCCATTTAATATTTTTGCCATGTAAATACATAGCACCGACAATGTTGGTAATACTAATTGCAGTAACCCCTTTTTTTCTATGTTGTAAATTTGAAATAGTAAATATATTATTGCTTTAACACAATCAAACTGATTGGTAAATTTATCAAACTAATTGAATATTTCCAACTGAGTGAAAAATTGCCCTGGCCAGAAATCAAACTTAAATCCTTGACTTACAAGGCCAATACTCAACGGTCTAAGCTAACTGGACGAAACCGGCGGACATTTTTCACTCATCCGGCTGTACGCTTCGGCCATCCTGTGTGCACACCCTTCGGCGAACTTATTCATCGTCCATGTTACTTTTAATTTTCGAGAAATTACTAATTTTATTAATTTTTGCCTAATTACTAAAAAAGTACTAAACTAGTTTCGATGAAACGGAAATGGTACCAATTCGAGAGTAACCTGTTTCATTTAACACAAAAACCAAATTAATGGGTTGGATAATTTCTGAGTAATCAGAGAACATACATTAAAAAAATTCATACGCGTCGAATTGATAACCTCCTCCGCCCTGCTTGCAGTCGGTTAAGAATTATAATAAGAAAAAGAATATAGTAAATTATACACGCATGTCAGGACTGGGGTTCGAACCCACGCTTCTTTTCGAGAACAAGACTTTAACTTGGCGCCTTAGACCGCTCGGACATCCCAACTGCATTCCGTTCGGTGAATTTATTCGACGTCCATGTTACTTTTTCGCAAGTCTGTTCTTTTAGTACTCTTTCACTGATTAAGTATTGACTTGTATTATTACTTGTATTGTTAAGTATTTATCTGTGATACTCTATGCTATACAAAATATTCCTAATAGTGTAATTAGTATTTAATTTATAAAATATATATGTAAAAATTGTAATAGGGAAAACATTATTATAAATCGCATACGTATGTCAGGAGCGGGGTTCGAACCCACGCTCTCTTTCGGGAACCAGAGCTTAAATCTGGCGATGAAACGGCAGTGGTACCAATTCAAGAGCGTTCTCTATCATTTAAAACAAAAATTACAGAAATTGGTTATATATATACATATGCGTCGAATTGATAACCTTCTATCCTTTTTTGAAGTCGGTTAATAATTATTAGTATTTAATTTGTAAAATATGTATGTAAAAATTATAACATGGAAAATATTATTGTACACGTAAGTCAGGAGTGGGGTTCGAACCCACGCTCTCTTTCGAAAACCAGAGATTAAATTTAGCACTTTAGACCGCTCGGCCATCCTGCTTGCACCCCATTCGGCGAACTTATTCAACATCCATTATACTTTTAATTAGCAAGAAAGCACCAATTTTATCAGTTTTTGCCTAATTACAAAAAAGTAATGAACCAATTTCGATGAAACAGAAGTGGTACCAGTTCGAAAGCATCCTCTTTCATTTAAAACAAGAATTACAGAAATCGGTTGCATAGTTTCGGAGTAATTGGTGAAAATACATAAAAAAATAAAAATACATACTCGTCGATTTGATAACCTCATCTTCTTTTTTAAAGTCGGTTAAAAACTATAAGGAATTTCCTAAGTTGCATAGTTTTTTGAGAAAATAGCATTTTTTTGCTAGTCCCTTCGTGACGGGAGCCTTTTACAAAATTTTTAATATTTTGTCACCGTGTTTTAAAAAGAGACATTTGCGCTTCCTTGAATCGCGAAAATTCTCTGATTAAATAAAGCAAATTTTGTAGTAAAATTTCACTGGTGGGAAAAATTTAAGTGGCCCGTATACGAGTCGCTCGTTCCCAAGGTGATAAACACAAATACCGATTTGCGGGCGTTCAGCAAAGGAATTGAGGCGCGCTGGAGGCACCTGTTGCCACAAAAGTACAAAAAGATTGTTGATAATGATTTTCAAAATAAAGAAGAATGTCGGTAATTAGTTGAGATATTAACCCTTAAAGACACAGACGTTTTAGGCATACATAAAAACACGGAAGACGGACTCTAAACTCCATCGTCTTTTAAATTTAAACATTGCCCCCTTGAAGACAAGGCGTGCGTGCTGAGACAAAATGGCGGCTGCAGAAGGTAGATTTGTTTTTAACTTATTTTAACTTATGTTATGTATAATAACTCCCTGAAATTTAGACACCAGTATTTTATGAAAGATTTCTTTGATTTGTATAATTCTCAATAAATTAATAAATAAAGCGGAAAAAGCTTTTAAATATTATTGGTACGAATATTCAAGGGACCGTACAGACGCTGAAAAAAAAAATCCGCCATTTTTGTGTGAGCGCACAGGGCCAGACTTCAAGGGATGGTGATCTAGATATCAACTTTTAGTGACATATTTGTGTGATGCAATGCCCAGCAACTAGTTCTTATATTTATTGAGTGGAAACCTCTCTAAGCGAGTAATTCTCGGACTTCACCCCCTTTTTTTATAATGACTGTTCACATTTCATATTAATTCTACAAATCCACGTAACTGGATTTGTATGCTGTTACACTTTTCTTAGTTCTGTATATTTATTTACCGTAATTTCAGGCGTATAATCCGCGGACCAAACAATTATTTTTCGACCCAGAAAAATTTTAAAAATAAATATAATTTATTAGATCGCCATAAATATTTGTCTTCAGTCACTAAATAAAATTTCTGGATCAAGAAAGAAATTTTTCTTTCGCGGATTATACGCCGGAAATTACGGTATATTGCTGCAAATGTTAATTTATATTATTGTAAGAAACTAAATGCTCATTGATGTGATTGACTTTTTAAAAATTATGCTTGAAAATTATTTGTAAAATTTGTAAAATTTAGTAAATTGAACCACAGTATTAAAGTTTTATTAGAAAGAAAATTCTTTTTCTACTCAATAGTTTTAAAAAAAAAAAATTATTCAATATTAAGAAGCCAATGTACCCTAAACTGAAGTTACTTTGGGGCACATTTTCTTAGTTTTACTAATATTACAATGTTTAAAAAGTACTATATATGATCTTTCAACGTCAAAATTGAGCTGTAAACAATTAACACAAAACAATGAAGCAAATGGTGTGGTTTGAGAGAGGCAATTTTTTTATTTTTTACTTTTTAACTATTTTCAAATTTGGGAATAAAGTAGCCCCTGCTGGATGATTCTTTGGTTCAATCACTTAGTTTCATATAAAATGAATACATTTATGTTGGAATATAGAAAACTCCCTTACAATAGGATCTGTTAATGAATTTACACTGCAAAGTTCATAAACATCTTTTTTTTTTTTTTTTTTTTTTTAACATTTAAGCACAATAAACCTGCTGTTAATATTCAAGGCAAGAGAAGTAGTTTTCCTCATACTATCTTCAGCTACTGGAATGAAAACAATTAATGTAATATTTTCCTCAGTAACACTTTAAAAAAATGTTTTTGAAAACATTTTTTGAGAGATTTGGTTGCAAAAAAGACATTTCTAAGTAACTGGGGCTACTTTCGGACCAAAAAAAGCCTGAACCTGCACAAAAAAGCACTGAAAAACTAGTTTTGATATTGGCTTTATGAAAACATAAACACTTCCTGTCATAATAAAAGGGTTAAGAAAAACTTATGCTCACGCATGGGTTACAGGTTACTAAAGGTTATATTTTGTTACATACTTTATTTGTAACTCTTATCCAGATTTTTTTCGCTGTAGAAAGTTTGGAAAGTTAAAATTTACATACGAAAACCTGTGTTTATAAACACATCCGGTGTTGCTGCTAAAAAAATTAAACTATCCCAAACTATTCAAACAGTCAACTGATAGTCAGCAAAGTATAAAGTAGTTTTCAATGGCAAAAACTCCAAATTAATATATTTGTATTGTTTGTTCAATACAAAGAATTTTATTTTATATTTTATTTTTATTTATTTTTATTTTTATTTATTATTTTTTTTATGAGACAGATTAAAGTAGCCCAGTTGGCGCTATGTATGTTAAAAGTAAAATTACAGTACAGTTGTCATCGTTATTATGACATCAGTGGTAGAAAAGTTTTGCTTTTATAAGATTTGAGTGGTACTTCTGAGAAATAAATATATCCTTTTATTTGCGAGAATCTAATTGATAAATAATTGTTAATTATGTTTCAGGCAAGTGGAATCAGACAGAAAAGACTTTAAAAGAAATCGCCCAGACAGCTTTCACTGTATATGATATAGTTTCAATGAATCCTCACTGTCAAATAAATGGTGTCATCGGCATATGGAACTTGAGTGGTATGTCTGTGAGGCATATGTCGGAATTACTGTGGAATGGCCAGTTATGGGCAATCACTTCTATTCTACAAGTTAGTACATTTAGCTACTTTATTCAACACGAGGTGGAACCCGTCGAAATTCGACGGAAAATCTCTAAAAAAGAACTGCTTTATTTATTTATAATAAATCTGCAAAATTAGTTACAATAAAAATTCATCTTGTATTGATCAGTTTAACTCTCAAGCAAATATTATTTTAAGCTAAAATTAACAAAATACTGTAAAAGTTCACCGGATTTTATAACAGACACATTTAATTTTTTTTTTTTTTTTTTTTTGCCACAATTACAATATTGCTACTAAAAATTATTAAAAAATTAATATCTCAAAAATAAATTGAGACAGTTTTTAAACAAATTGCATTTAAAAGTACATTTTTTTCTCTATACGACGGTGTAAAAAACTAAAAACATACGATGTTTAGAAGTGTAAAATTTGCAGTAGCGAAAATTGCAAAAACGAAATTTCATCGGAAAGTGTTGCCATTCTCAAAATGACGTATGTGTTACGCACCGATACGTTTGGCCTGTATAATATAGATTTTGCTTTGCATATATAGGAAAAAGTCCAAATACCGTCTACCATTTTTGTCTTCAATCTAGAACCTAGAATTTTCAAAATTAGTAAAAGAAAAAGTGACAGCAAGATCCCTGAGATGTTTTACATCTGTTTATGAGAAAAAAATTATTTTAAAAGGATTTTTCTGTTTATAAAATGCAAAATTCAGCAAGTCTGCATATTTTGAGCTTTGAAAATGGCGTCTAAATACCTCAGTTTTTTTCTTTTTTCAAAAGAATCACACAAATACTGCTAATTTTAATTATTTAGTAATAAAAACATTATTTTAAATTTTTTTTTTATAGTGAATAACATTTCTCATACAGAGAAAAAAAATTGGTTGCCTGTAAAGTCGGTATACGGGCGAAAGTTTTACGTGACAACGACTTTGAGATGTAAAATAATTTTAATGTGAATATTCATTCGTATAGTAGGAAGAAGGATGAAATAATAGTAACAATTTAAAACATTTATTTATACAAAGAATTATATTTAAAACATTAATTTATACAAAGAATCTCGCACTGAATTTCATATTAACAAAATTTTATTTTTACCTTTACACATACATACGTATTTATATACAAATATACATACAATAACTTGCAATACACTGTGTTTGTTAAACACATTTTGCTTCATGTTTATTGATGTCAAATGTTGAATTTTGTAAACAGCATATTAAAGAATTTTTCAATGAGCAGAATATAACTAAAGTAAAATGGCTTTCACTAATCACATATCATTAGTTTTCCATAATATACCACCGAATTACGAAATAAACTACACTTATTTTCTTTGTACTTTATACTAATAACTAATACATAACGTATTTCGTCTTAGTTTGATACTATCTAAAATTCCTATTAAGCACCGCCCCTTCCTTGCAGCGAATTCACATTCACGTTCAGAAAATGGTCCCACAAGTGACCGGAAAAAGTTAAGAGAAAAGTGAGCGCGTATCGTGAGCGGAGCGTAACGTAACGTAACGCAGTTTCTTGAAGTGTCTCCCGGCTAACCAATTTACAAGACGTTGTCACGTCAAAAAATTGCAATTTTTATTTAACAAGTGTTTTTGTCAAACTTATAAAAATCTTAACGGTTATCGTTAACATTATTCTTCCCATTGCATTTCTAGTTTTATTTTTAACGTGTAAAAAGAAGAAAAACAAACCTTGCTGTTCTAAATGATAACTATTTTATTTAAAAAAAAACCTAAGAATCATTTTCTGAATCAGTGCTGTCGCTTTGAGGTCTGCACGGGCCGAAATTTCCAGGCTCGAGCCCGGCCCGATCCATAGAAAAAAAAAATTGGCCCCGCCCGGCCCGAACGAAAAAAAAAATATTGGCTAGGCCCTGCACGAAAGTTAAAATTTCGGCCCGAACCTAAAATAATAATAATAATAATTCTGCCCGGTCCGAGTGAATTTCCACAGAACATTGATCTTTACTCTTACAGAAAAGTTCAGATCAAAAAAAAAAAAAAAAAAAAAAAAAAAATCTTAGCTCTTTTTTTATATTTATAATCTCCATTTATGCAGAAGTGCCGTTGGCTGCGATAATTATTCTTTTAATGAACCTTTGTTTGTTTTTATTGCATGTAAATGTTTCAGTTATCATTAGCATTATTAATTTATACTCCATGTAATGGAGACATAAAAATCTAAAAAATGGTATATGGGAAAAGTAAAATCTTCTAAGACGGAATCGCTTTGGAAAGAGAAAAATGCGTTCCCTTCTTAGCAGTTGCACTGTTAAAACTAATGGTGACAAACCAGTTGCATTTGGCGCCCAGGGGCGAAAAGGTATTACCATTTGACACCCGCGGGCTTGAAAATGTGTTTGGGGTGCCGTTTGATCTCTCACTGTGTGATTCAAGCTAATTAGGATGCCCCGCAATGCATACCGTTCAAAGATTTTCACCCGTTAGTCATTTGCGCATGCTCTATGACGTGTATCCTTGCCCTTCAACTCGCCGTCACTGGTGGATCAAAACAGCTATTTCTCCCTGCGATGACGATCACCGCTGTACGCTATCCCAATTTCGTTTAGAACTTCGGATGGCTAACTTTTGAAGAGCTTTTTTATATAAAGCAACATTTGAATTTCAGGACATTTGAACATTTCAGGTTGGCTTTGAAGGTGAGCTCGATGGCCGAGCGGTTACAGAGCTGAACTTGTAATCAGACGTTGTGGGTTCGAATCCTTCGAGGGTCGAAATTCGGATTTTCATGTTAAGCAAAATTAGATAAATTTATAATTCTTGTTTAATTTTCTGGAAACTAATTGTATAAGATCTTCGATTTGTTTTCCGAAATTTAAGGATAAATTGTTGATACATTTTGTTTTTTGTTTTAAAATTCTATTAAGGTTTTAGAAAAGCATATAAACTATATCTGTTTTCTGGCTAGCAAGGAACTAGATAGGATGGCAAAAATGGATGTTACCATCTGAAAAATCAATGTGTTTTTCTTTTATATGTAGATATCCTCTAAAGTAAAATTTATGAAAAGCATTTAATAGTAAATATTATTCCAAACCAACTTGTACCTGCATTTTTTACATACAATCATTTTCAGAAAAATTGGTAGGGATGATAGTTTTTCCTTTAAAGGTATTTATCGATAAAAGAAAATAAGAAAGCCCTACACTCATCTACAACTAGGTAATCTGTGTAACTTACTGAAGCTTTTAGATATTACATAATTTGATTTAAAGAAATTGCGTTCTGGATCGTTTGATGGATCTTTTAAACATGCACGGAGAATACAGCAAAGTCTTCTATCCAGAATTAGAAATAGTGATATAATTTAAACTCATATTATTACTGGGTGCTGTGTGGATATGTTAAATTTTTCCAAGCCATGTACAGCACAAGGAAGTAAAACTGACACGAGTTTGTTAAAATTTTTGCGCCCTCTGAAAATCCAAGGTCTGCGCCCTTTACACTGATCCACTCCGACCCTGAATTGCTTGTATGTTCCTTTTAAACATCTATTTCAGTTTATGACCGATTTGGTAAAACTCCTTATGAATACCGTAAAATGGGGTGATTCGGAACAATTTTCAACTTTAACGTTAAAAAAAAAAGCAACAACTGATTTTTTAATTTTTTAATTTTTCTACTAGAAACTTCGGTCTTGTTTCGTTCTTTACTTTTTAAGCAAAAACGAAACATTTTACTTTATATATATATATTATTTATTTTTTTAATGGTATTCCGATTCACCCCGCAGATAGGGGTGAATCGGAACAAATAATATAATCTTTATTTATTCCGATTCAAACTTTAATAGGGTTAAAAAAAAAAGCAGGTAATAAAGATAAGGGAGGAATAGGAACACGTAGTTATTGTGTAACCAAGCCTTTATTTCATATACAAGTAAAGATATGATTTTTTAAGAATTAGAAAACAATTTGAAATCAAGAAACTTTAAATTTATTTTAAAAAATTATAATCGAATTGCAGAAGTAGAATTTAATACAAATTCAGTCTTGTTCTGTGTTATCCTTTTCTAGTAGTCATTGGGTAAGTGTATATATTGAATAGCCCCAATCGCTGCATGTATTAATACGATCTTCTAATACGTCCTCATCCCCAGCCCTTAGTACTGTTTTCATACCTCTCTTTTTAGGTGCTTTCGTAATTTTGTAAATACGTAGCACCTATTGTTGTCGCTCAGTCCGTCCGTCCGTATGTCCGTCTGCCTGCCCGTCTGTCCGTCTGTCCGCATATAACAACGCAAAAACTACCCAAACGAATCGTTTGAAATTTAAAATACATAATTATAACATAATTTTGTCGAGTCATTTCAAATTTTATGAAAATCGGATGGATAGATCAATTACAGGGACAATCAAAAGGATTCCGTTACATTACGGTCAATAGGGAAAAAAGTTTCAAATGCATTTTAATCTTTTGAAATTTAAAACATATAATTATTGCGTAATTTTGTTGAGTCATTTCAAATGTTATGAAAATCGGATGCTTAGATCAATTACAGGGACAATCAAAAGGATTCCGTTACATTGCGGTCAATGGGAAAAAAATTTCAAATGCATTTTAATCGTTTGAAATATAAAAATATAATTATTATGTAATTTTGTCGAGTCATTCAAATGTTATGAAAGTCGTATGCATAAATCATTTACAGGGACAATCAAAAGTATTCCATTACATTACGGTCATTTGGGAAAAAGTTTCAAATGCATTTTAATGATGTTACATTCATTCAAACATAATAGAATTGGCATGAATCTATGAAATATACACTAAAATATGCATTCTGTACAATCTGTGATCCAAAGAATTTTTATTATTAAATTACAGGGCCACACAAAAGTATTCCACTACATAATGCTATACTGGGAAACATTGTTTGGGATGTTTTTTAATTATATTCAACTATTTCACATTTTATGAATAAGATATATGTTGCTGAGGTGTAGTAAAAATTACTTCCTGCATATTTACAGAAACGTAAAGATTTCGACTATTATACTATATCCGGAGTACGCTCTACTATGTCAGCAAGATCTGAATATTTTTAAAACTTCGTTATCGTACGAACGCACCTCATTTGCTACGTTCAATTTTCAACTTGTTTAATTGGTTTTACTTACCCATCATACGTAGTATAGGGTAAGTCTTGCAATCGTTTTGAAAATCGAAAAAAAAATTTTGACGGATTTACACGTTTTAGATAGTGGAGATTCCGAAAAACATATTTTTAGAAAAAAAAAAAATTGCCGTCTGTCTGTCTGTCTGTAAACGCTCTATCTCCCGAACAAATTGAGATAGAGACTTGAAATTTTGTATGTAGTTAGTATGTAAGAATGGGACGAAGTCTATTTAATATCAGTAACTTCGATTATCCGGAACTATTTTTTTCGGACTCTCGAAAAATTCGTTCTGATGAAAGGTGTATAAAAATTTTCGAATTTTTTTGTTCTAAGGAATGGACGTAAAAGGCAATAAAATAACACACATTTTGCATATAAAACAAAAGCGATCGGATTATTAGTTGCCGAGATATTTTTAATCCTGTTTTCCACATTCTTCGATTTTTCATGACCCTGTATTTCATTCAAATTTCAATTCAGATGTATATTTTGATTGGAAATGAGACGCTTAATTCGACGCAGTTAATTGTTAGTTAATAGAATTATTATTCTTAGAGTTATAAGGATGTTTCTTTTACGCAGTTTGGTACTACTTGAGTAGTTTAGCGTTTTATATAATTTGTCGAAATTTGTACATCAGCAGTTCTTTAATATAGCATTACTATGTATATTAACAATATTTAAATTTTGTTTGTGAATTGCAATGCATTAAAATAGTTTTCACATGTTTTATTTTCATATACATATCCATGATGGGTAAGTATTACGGTAGCCCCCAACGACTAGTTTCATTTTGAGATGTTTGTGTAATGTTGTGGATGCCAGGGAATAATTCTGTGCAGTTTTTCTAACTAATTTGCTATTTATAAATTCTTTTATTGTTTGTTCCATGTTTGTTGGATTAGGCATTGACCTTTTTGTTTAACCAAGTAATTTCTTGGCACCTTTAAACTCTTCAAGTAATTAAAATAAAACAAAATATTGTTACAATATATATTCATACATATGTTTTCATATATTACATGAAAATATTACTGTATAGAAAAATAAACCATGGGAGAAAACGTTTTCCGATTCACCCCGTAAATCTTAAACCTCTGATGTTACAAGCCATCTTTCATTTTTTTTATTATGTTATTTAGAAATAAGTAGAATTTTATACAGCATATCTTTTACAGGTTATCATTAATTAAAAACCCCCTGTCTTAGATTTAGACTATGAAAAATACCGTAGTTACATACAAAGTTTTGAAGACGTTGAAAAAATGAGGTTTTTGAGGATGCTCTTGAAGTTTTTTTATCTACCTTAGTAGTGATGCCAACATGTCAAAACTGAATTTCTTAACTCTTAATGTTATAACCTTCTGATAAAAAAATTGGCAACTAAAAATATCATCACATATATTTATAATGAATTTCTTTGTATAACCGGGAAGTTTCGTTCCTATTCACTACATTTTACGGTACGTTTAGAACATGCGTATTTGAACCTCCTGTTATACTTTATCATTATATTACTTACCCATCATACGTAGTATAGGGTAAGTCTTGCAATCGTTTTGAAAATCGAAAAAAAATTTTTGACGGATTTACACGTTTTAGATAGTGGAGATTCCGAAAAACATATTTTTAGAAAAAAAAATTTGCCGTCCGTCTGTCTGTCTGTCCGTCCGTCTGTCTGTCTGTCTGTCTGTCTGTCTGTAAACGCTCTATCTCCCGAACGAATTGAGATAGAGACTTGAAATTTTGTATGTAGTTAGTATGTAAGAATGGGACGAACCCTATTTAATATCAGCAACCTCGATTATCCGGAACCATTTTTTTCGGACTCTCGAAAAATTCGTTCTGATGAAAGGTATATAAAAATTTTCGAAATTTTTTGTTCTAAGGAATGGACGTAAAAGGCAATAAAATAACACACATTTTGCATATAGAACGAAGTCAATCGGATTATTAGTTGCCGAGATATTTGTAATCCTGTTTTCCACATTCTTCGATTTTTCATGACCCTGTATTTCATTCAAATTTCAATTCAGAGGTATATTTTAATTGGAAATGAGACGCTTAATCCGATGCAGTTAATTGTTAGTTAATAGAGTTATTATTTTTGGAGTTATAAGGATGTTTCTTTTACGCAGTTTGGTACTACTTGAGTAGTTTGGCGCTTTATATAATTTGTCGATATCGGTAATCAGCAATTCATTAATAGAGCATTATTATGTATATTAACAATATTTAAATTTTACTGATTGAATTGCAATGCATTGTATAAATAGTTTTCACATGTTTTATTTTCATATACATATCCATGATGGGTAAGTATTACGGTGGTCCCCAACGACTAGTTAGCTTTTGCTTTTATAGTTTCTTCTATCTTTGCAAGAAAAAGTATTGAATTTGTGAAAATTTTGACTTCTGGTTTTCGACGGATTTACAAGTATTAGTTATAAGTTTTAGTGTTAGAAGATCACCCAAAACATGTGTTTAGAAAAAGTTTGTCTGTATGCATGTGACAAAAATATTTTGAGTGCTCTATCTCAACGATTAATGCACGGAATTTAGTAAAAATTTATATTCAATTAGTCCCTGATGTAAATTGGCGCTGATTAGTTTTACATGTAAATCTCCCGAAAAGTGACGCTACTATGCTGCATTTTTCACGATTTTTGCAATAGCTCTATCTCGACAACTAATAACGGATTTTCATTAAACTTCCCATTCAATAATTGTTTGATATGGGTTCGTGCTGATTACGTTTTGGTGTAAATCGTCTAATAGATGTCTTTGTTATACTGCATCTTTCACAAATTAAACAATAGCTGTTTCTCAAGTACCAACGAACGAATTTTCATGTAACTTCGGATTCAGTTAGACGTTAAGTTGCTACTTATTAGGTTTTAGTGTTAATCGCCTAATACGTATAGGTACAGATTTCCCACATTGTTAAAAAGTCAGTTGCTCTTAAAGCTTCTATAATCCAGTCGCCACACTGTGAAAGAAACGTGATTTTGGTTAGAGTATCGTGAAAAAACACAGAATTTTTGACAGAAGATTTAAAAAAAAACTTGCAGTTCTCGTCAGAGGATTGCGAAAAAATGCAATTTTCTTCACAGAATCGCGAAAAGAAGCGTAAAATTCGACAAAGAATGGCGACTTAAATGCCGAAAATTAATCGCCAAGTTAAAAAAATTTAGTCACGACATGGCGAGTGGTGACCATAAACCTGCACCTATACCAATAGGTGACACTGTTATGCTCTGTTCTGCAGGATTTACACAATTTTAGTGGTACTCATATCTCAGGAATTACAGCACGGAATTTTATACCTTTAGAATTCTCATGATGGGCACGGTTACCATTCGATTTTAGCATTTAAATAGATAATTTTGTAGCGATATTAATATGTGCGAGATAAAAAAAATATTTATGGATTGGTACATCCGAATCTTTTTTAAAGTTTGTACACTTGCATTTATACACAGAAGGTCTGGCACAGAAGGAAAGCTTGTTTCCATTAGCTACTTCCAAAAATCATTAATTTTAGATGATTAATTCCAATTGCATAACTCTTTCGAATCATCATCATCCTTTCAAAATGCATTTAAGAGAAAAGGCAGTAAGTCATGAGTTTTATTTTTTTATGGCCCTGGCGACTGCAAGTTATTTTGAAATTTTTTTTTTTTTTTTTTTTTTTTTTTTGAGCAAAAGGAAACATAAATATTTTTTTTATACTAAGCATTATCGACCACTTACCAAGTTATATATTTTTTGAATTGTACCAATTTCCAGCATCTTTTTTCAGCGTTTTTAGTATGAAAAAACGCTTAAAATTCATAAATTTCCAAGCATAATTTGGGTGAGATTTGGTCGCACAGAAATGGAATTTTTATTATTTGTTTGAGCATGTCAATTTTCTTAAATGCAACTTATATGATACTCAGGGACCGCACCAAAAATTTATATTAAAATTAATGTATTATTTGGGTATAAAAAGGAAGAAAGTAAGAATGAAAAATCATGCATCAAGCATAGATTATAAAACACTTTCCAAAGCATTCAGAATTATGTAACAAAACTTCACAGTTTAATAAGGTGAGAGATAATGTGTTAGTAAACAATTCATTGTGCATACCACAGAGAAAACCCAATTTTAGCAAATACCATTAATTGTTGGAAATACATCTGGATTTATTGGTGCAGCCATGCATAGAATTTACAGATTTCTATATGTGCTACATAATCACAATTCAAATCAACTTCTAGCATTTATTCTTCCTAAATAGTACTGTAATCGAACTCTATTGTATGCTTCGGTAAATGAACAATTAAACCTATGCTCATCAGGGTTGACAAAACCCCGGGTTTTTGTACAAAACCCAACCCACCCGGGTTTTGTGGATTTTTCTGGGTATTTGTGGGTTTTCTGGGGTTTTGTGGGTTTTTGTGTTTTTTAGTTATTCTTCTGTATCTTTTTGTATTTAACAATATATGTGTGTACTCATTTAAAAATATGCTTATTAAGTTGCATTTTTTTAATTACATCTGATCTATTTATTACTAATTAATATTATTTAAAATATCAATTAATAATTTTATTCTATTCTGATATTAGTATTAATTCTAATATCAATAGAAAACTTAAAACTAATATCAGAATAAGTTTATTAACTGATATAAAATAATTATCACACTATTAATAATTCGTGTTAATTATTATTATTATTTTTAATACTATTATTGACTATTATTAATACTACTAATAATAGTGCTATTATAATTAACTTAATATTATTTTAAGTGATAAAAATGAGTTCTTATACTTTTAAATATATTTTAGTTATCACAATGAATAATTAATTTTATTTTTGTAGTTACTATGATAATGAAAATTGTTATAATGATTAGTAACCATGATAATTAAACTAGCTGACTTTGCCTGCTAGCGGGGCTGGTCCTTTTATATGTAAATCTCGAAGCGAACAAACTTCGAACCGGATCTCTGCTGCCTAATGCCACCGCATAACAGGTCGAAGGCATGCACTAATGGGCCCCTCCTTTTAAACAAATCTCTAATTTAGATACACATCTCAAACTGTATCTCCGCTGCCTACAACACCATACAGAGGATGCTACGCATGCACAGAAGGATCCTTCCTTTTAAATAAATCTGTAATTGATGTACAAATGTCGTGCGGAACATATCTCAAGTTAGGTGCCAGCTGCATGCAGCACTGTATAGCAGGCATAGTGCCAGGTAGTGCGCTGCATTCTTAACAAAAATATATTTAAACAAAACTCAGTTAAACAACCTATCTGTAGACATATAAGTCGAGGGAATGGCATTTTAAGGCAAGGAATTAAGATTTTTGCAGAAATTATTACAGAAAATAGCAGTATTTGACACAGCATTCTTTTTTTTACTATTAATTTTTATCGTATGTTATAAGCTAAGCTATCTTAAAGTTTGAAACAGATCAAGCAAGAATTTAAGATTTTTACAAAAATTAATAATAAAAATAGTGGTATTTGAGAGAAGGAGTGTTTGAATTAAAAAAAAAACTAACAATTACATTTTCAGCTCTTGATGAACTGCAGAAAAGATACAACCACACTGTCATGTTCTGTTAAGATTTGGAGAAATTTGATTGAATCAGAAGAATTGAAATAACACAAGGAAATTACGCTGAAATGCTGCAAACAGATAATCGGGACCGAACATTTTTAGGCTACTATAATGGATGCAAATTTTAGATGGGAAAGGCTTAATAAACAGAAGAGGAAGAAACTGATGAATGGATAATTCAGTATCATTCAGAGTGGTTACCTGCGATATTGGCATTTAAAATTAAAGCCATAGACTTTTTTCCCAAATCACTTTTCTCAGAAAGTATTATGTCACAATTCTTAGCTTCAAAATAGTGGGAAATTCTTAAATAAAAAATACAGAAAAAGAAAAACAAATTAATTCTGATTTTTGTAGTTTTTTCCAATCTCTGCATTCTGTTCCATCTAGATCTGCTTCCATCAAGAGGATTTTCTCTACATTTGGATTCGTATAGTCTAAATTACAGAACAGACTAGACTCAGAACAGTGTGAAAAATTAGTAAAAAATTATAAATATTACCATAAAAATTAAAGTGAATGTGATTTTAATTGGTAAACTATAAAAAAGATCAATTACAATTATTTTGTATTACATTGCGTTATTTATTTGAAATATATTTTTATAAAATAAATAAATAAACTGAAAAAATAAAATTTGTATTACACTCTTAGAAGGATTTGCAGATTCAGAAATGATTTTTAGCAAAAACCCACTTTTAACAAAAACCCAGGTGGATTTTTGTTGGTGGACCCACTGAGAAAAACCCGGGTGGGTTTTCTGGGCTGGGACCAATTTGCCAACCCTGATGCTCATCCTATTCTATAATAAATATCTTGTAATGTACCTCAGGTTTATGTATATATGTAACGGTTGGGTGCTCGTACTGGGTGTTGAATGCAGACATAACTCAGAACGTAAGATAAAAACAGTTTATTTAAAACGATTAGGGCTCAATGGGAGTGGAGAAGTTCTGTAATTTTAACAACCGGTAACAACACTAAAAGGTTAAACTCATACTCACAGCTCCGGAACTAACTCAATCGGGGCACTTCAGATTACTTCCCAGCTATATGTCGGCTAAGCTGCTAGATAAAATCTTATTAGACAGCCCGTGGCTGTATATATATATTCTTTATTAACTTTGAAATAGTCAAGGTAATTACTATTAACTTCTTACCACCGGCCAACTTCTGGAATCGAATTCCAAAACCCCTTGTCAACTCACTGGAGGCTCGCTAATACTTGATATCGCTTGCTCTAGATTCACTACTAGCTGGCGAATGCGGTTAGACACACCTAGTCGGCCAAGGCCGCTAGACACACACCCACACACACTCAAATACCAAGCTTTTATACGCTGCAAACTGAGATATTACCAATTTACATATTACTACTAACCGCGACATAACTGTAGAATCCGAAAGAGACACACACGCTCTAGAAAGTTAAAGTAAAAGAGAGGATAGATGTTGCTTTCACGCTTACACATGTTAAATCATTGACGTCACGATCTCAAAAATGCTAGAGTGCCTTTATTACAAAGGTCACTCCCTCACATATATATTAGTATCTTTCATATGATGTAATATTATTTAAAAAAAAAACAAAAACAAAACAAAAAACAAAAACAATTAAACAACAACAACAACAAAAAAAAACCCCATTGCAAACGATTTTTTTCCATAGATCGTAATGTAATCAGTGTCTTTGAAAACGAAATATAATTGCTACACACTTCATTTTCAATACAAAATATATAACAGTAATCCTGCGGCATAATAACAGTAATCCTGCACGGCAATCTGATTATATGTATGTGAATTAGGCAGACGTCCCACAGGGAGTCAAGCGATAGTAAAACGTAAGTCAAGAAACATTTCACCAAGGGACAAGGGGTCCCTTCTTGGCTGCAGCTCACTGTCAATGCCAAATTTGAAAAAGTCATATTTTCGATTTTTCCATATAAAAGAAATTTGCGTAAAAATTTCCGTCTTTCCTTTTAGTAAAACTTTCAATCCTGCTTTGCATGTGAACTGCGTTGTTCACTCTGCAATGCAAATTGCACTGTTGACTCAGCATCGCAACTGCATTACAAATCAGTTTTCCGTGCAGTTTTATCTGCGGGAATGCTTGGTGGCACTGTATTACTATGATACGCTGCGACTGATTTCTTTTATATGGAAAAAGCGCAAATATGAATCTTTTTTTTTTTTAATTTGGCATTGACAGTGAGCTGCAGCCAAGAAGGGGTCCCTTGTCCTCTGGCATGCCCAATTAGCAGTACTTGTCAAACACTTTTCCATACTTAAAAACATATTAACCTTTTTTGTTGTTCACCAGAGCATTTTTTAATACTTCATGCATTTATCCATTAATCAAGCTTTTTTATTTTTTAAGTCTCCTTATTTTATGATTTTGATGTGCATTAATAGTACATTTTTATGAGTCAAGTTTCATTGAATAATTTAGGGAAAATGCACATCATCTTTATAATGAATATTTAACAATACATTATTGATTATTTATTTGACCTTTGCTTTTAATATTTTAATCATTTAAAAAAGATATCTAAATTTTTATTGTTTTACTTTATTACTTTACTTAATTGTTTTAATATTTTACTATATTGTGAGCATTCATTATAATCTCGATTGCATTATTAGTTGCATTAAAATTATTATTTTAAAAATGTAAGCAAAGCAATAACCAGAAATCCGCAAAACTCTAAAATCAGCACAACCTCTGATCCCAAGCTGTGTGGATTTGAGGGAGAGTATTTTACTATACTGAATATAAAATTTTGATGTATCATAAATGTGTAAAGTGTTCTTGATAGTGAATCTCATTGCTTTTTTTTTTTTAATTATTTTTATTTTTTATATAAAGCGAAGTGTTTGTTTTCAGCTAATAGAAAAAGAAAAATGCCCTTTTAGAATGTTGTTTTATTAAGTTTTTATGGTAAGTGCAATATGTTTTGCTTTCTAATTTGAATTTTGTTCGAAAATATTTACTATCAATAGTAAATTGACTATTTTGAAAATAGAGGATATATATCGAATATATCGATATTTTTCATATTTTCGAAAATGTCATATGATATTTACGAAATCTAGATATGACAGACTTTTCCGACAGAATAAAGTTCGTCATACCAAGTTTTTCCGAAACAGCAGAATATTTTTCAATAAATACTAGAGTGGTATATCCGCGCTAATGGTAAAAATTGTAGCTTCTTATAAAAATTAATTTGATTAAACCTATTTTTGTCTAATCAAACCTAATCATACGTAGCTCATTTTGTTTGTATGGTGTTTTACTATCGATTTACATAATATTTTTTTCAATTTCGCGATCCCGGGGAGTTTGATATCACCGATTCCCTGACTATATAGACACGGAAGCACCAGTAGAGATAGTCACATGATCAAGTTAACGAATGAAAATTTACTATTTCTTAAATCTCAATTAACATATTAAAACGCATTCGATCTGCCAATTCATATCTCGGTGGGAAATACCTAAAAACATGATTCTAGCGGTTGACTCATAGGTTTACAATTATGTTTTCTGCTCCATGTTTTATACTTTTGGGTACACAGTTGTAACTTATGTTAAAGCACAATTGTAAATTTTCGAGTCAACCGCTAAAATTGTGTTTATAGGTGTTTTCCACAGAGATATGATTGATCAGGCCAACTGCGTTTTAACTTGCGAATCGAAATTTAACTAGTTCTGGAATTTCAGCCATGAACTCGATGAGAGGATTGTCTGTGCTGCCGCCTCCCAGCTTGTAAGTTGGAAAATGTTAAAACCAGAGCATTTTCCTGAGTTTTCGAAATTGAATTTAGCTTTATAAAAATTAATTTCTCTTTTTCAGAACGGCTACCCATGGAGAGTAAAAAAGATGATTTTGCTAAATACTAATCGACTCGTACGACTGTTATACAATATGATGAGACCGCTGCTACAAAGGAAAATTGCAGAAAGAGTAAATATGACTTCATTTATTTATAATTTGTGCAATATAATTAAGAAAGGGATTATTTATTACTGAGTTCTTATTTTATCACAAGTATAATCATTTACAAATATGGCGTATATGAAACTTGTATTCTGTCCATTTTCAAAAATCTGAATTTATTCTCAGACTAAACATATTTTCTTTTTTTGAAACTCTTTCGATATTGTTCTGGTTAAAATTGACATTTCTCGAATCTTTTTAGAGTTATTTGTTAGATTATTGTTACTTTTTAGAGTATCTTTTAGAATATGATAAGATTAAAAAAAATGTATATATATATAAAACCAGTATACAATACTACTATTTAACATCTATAATAAATATAAAATTAATAACCCATAAAATAACAAACTATAACAAGACAGAGAAGTTAGCAAACATTGGAACAAATACGCTGTATTGGAAATGTTATATTTGCCTCGTTGTCAAGGGTAATACCAAATAGACACATTAATTGCGATTAATTTATTATTAGAAATCAGGATAAACCTAAAAATGATTTCTAAATTACCCTATTAATCGCAAATGCAAAATTTAATTCAATGAAAAATACTAGACAGATATTAAACCAATAATAATAGAATTAGCAAATAGATAAAACTCACATGATAAAATCGCCAACATATGTCAGAAAAAAAAATTCAAATATAAAATCTCGCCTTGCAAACAGTTAAGAAGTGACAGTCAACAAAATAATGTAGGGAAATTAATATCAAAAACCAAATGTATATATTTAATTATTAATATAATTAAAATAACTATTATTAAAAATATTAAATTATTAAAATAATATTAAGCAACAATGCTATGAAATTAATGGAAATAATGTAATTATATTATAATAATAAAAAGTTTAAAAAGAATATCGATGAAAGTTTACAATAAGAACGATTAAATAAAAGAGACATAGCGCCATCTATGATCGAGAGTATATAGTTTTTGTATAATATATCTACATACAGTAAAATCACTTAAAGTTGTGTTCGAAAAAAAAAAAAATTCCCACTCTCAACAACTCGAAATTTTCTGATACATTTTCAGACTCATTTTTGTAAGGTAAAGACATGAAATTTGCTGAGGGTTTTTTGAAGAGATGTATAAGATATCATGTGATGTCATTTTTCGCTCAATTCATTAGAATTTGATTTATAAAAAAATATTTTCTTAGTATGACCCGTTTTTCGTTCCCAGATCTCCCACTTCGGAAAATTTGACTCAAAACGTCCAAGTTGACAGCATTTTTGTGCAATATTTTCTGCATTTACCAAAACATCGACAAGCAGGGCACAAGGTGTAGTTTTAAATAAGAGAATTTGCTAGTTTGATGCGTTTGAGAGTAGCAAAGAATTTCAAAATAAATCGGATAATAAGCAATTTTGATTGGAATGCACCCGTAATAGAAATAATCCCAAGACATCGAAATTTGTCCATTATTTTGAGGTATCCGCTTTTCAGATAGAAAAGTATACATGTTTTAGAAAGGTGTTCGCTAAATTAAGGTGTCTACTATCCGGTAGTGTCGGTTTAGTTGTAAATCCGTATCGGTCGCTTCTGAACAGCAGATACCTATTTAGGAAACCTTTTTTTTTCTATGCACAAGACATAAATTTGTATACTTTTACCGGATAAAAGCTGATGTCTCGGAATATCGGACAAATTCTGCCACCCATTGATGGCACACTATTAAGAGGCGTTACTGTACTTAAAGAAAGGTTTTGAGTTTTTAACTTTATCTAAATCTAAAAATTCTAATTATTGATTATAATTAGTGCAATGTTGAAACACGTTTGAAAAAATCAGCTTTATGAAAATTCCATACCAAATTTGTGGATCTTCTGAAATAAAAAAGGGAGGAGGGCGAGGGTTGAGACGGTCAGGCTCACAGCCATATGCTAATGTTGCTCATGTTTTATTCAAATAAGGTAACATTAGAATTTCGTCGAACATAGTTGAAAAATCGTTGAAATGATATCTAAACTGCATTATGTCTATTTTTACTTTATTCTATCTTTAGAAAAATAAAGTAGGAGAAAGGGGGGCACCTTTGAGCATTTTTTCAGAAAATCAATATATTTCTTACTTGAATTATATTTATTGAGTTTTAAATATTACATAATAAAAACAATGCATTTCTTCATCATATGAACCATAAATTAAGCATCTTTCAAAGCAATTAAATAAGTTGTGAGGATTTAAAAAGTTGACAAATTTTTGTTCAAACCTTCCTCATGTAGAGGCACCTTTGAACAAATGAATAAAACATGAAAATATTGAGAGTTTTTATAAAAAGTTGCATATGTTACAGAAATATAAAGTAATATGAATAAAATTAAATAACTGCATTTTGTTGAAATTACTAATTTTTTTGTTATTTAACCAAACTAAAATCCATCAAAGTTAATGTCAAAACTCATTGTTGATAAAATACAATGTCCCTCCTGTTGTGTTTGGTTGCGAAATTTTTTTTTACAATATCCTTGAAATACACCAATGTGATATCTGATCTTCTGGAAAATTAAAATTTTTCATTCGCTATTACGAATCGCATACGGATCTAAAATTCCGTTTTATCCGTTACGGAAACCAGAAATAATGTTTGGAAACCTGTTAAATCATAAATCATTATTTTGTATCCGGGATTTGCAATTATCCAATAAATGAATTTAGATTTGATTCCATTTATATTTGAAACTACCCATCACTGATGCATATAGAGATTGGAACCTATGTTCGCAGTAAGGGGAATTGTTAGCAGTACAAGTCCATGTTCTTTGACATTCTTAATGAACCTCTTTTCACTTAAAAAAAAATTTCAGAAATAACAATATTTTACTTCATATAGAGAATCTTTGGATCGATAATTTTGACTTTACACATCTAAGAAGATGTGGGCCTAAATTAAATGATTTGTTTGAAAAATGCGATGCTTATAGCTCCTTTTTAATTGCAAACAACTCAACGAACCTATACTTTTAGGATCCTCATGCTGGACATAGATTGAATTTCATTTCTGCTCTGCTTTTATGCGAATTTTAAAGTACTAAGATTCATGAGATAGAAAAAGGGTTTGGGATTGGCAAATACGACTACTTTATGTAGTTTCACTGACCTGCGTAGCTACTTTTCAAAGACGCTGTATATTCAGGGTTCTCGCTCGCTTTTGACCAATATTAGCTATTTGTCGAATAAGAAGTAAAAAACAGCAGCCAAATGAAAGAAATGTTAGTAACAAACATCCCCCACCGCTACAAAATGCGCTACAAAATGCGCTACGAAACGCGCTACAAAAAATTGTAATTGTTTATAAAATAGAAATTTGGCTATCCGCTACAGAAACCACTAACAATAAGTACATCCCAAATGTCTCTTAAATATATAAATGTTCCAGACAATTCTTATAGCAGAATAAATAAAAACTGGAAACCGCTATCTTTGATTCACCGTTGTGAAAATATACACTAAAAAATGCTATGACATTTCGATTCTTAACCGACAGAAAAAAAACTGGGCAATGATATATTGCGTACAACTAATAAATATCAGAAAAATGGTTAATTTCAACACCCCATTTCAGCAAACTTTTCTCTCTGTATTTGGAGCTCGTGCGAATAGTTTTATTCGTGTTTTTACTGTTGCAACGCTATGATATGCTAACTGGCAATAGACAAATACCGATCTGATAATCCTTTCTGTTTTTGGCTGTTGCTAAAGTGTACTGGTGTTGAGTCAGTACATTGCTAGTCACTCACTCTCAGTACATTGTCAGTAATGAAAATGACACAATGCGACGGAATATGTAAAGCAACATCAGACGTTCAGCAACGCTGATAAGAATCTCGACCAGGGTCTCGCTGTCGCTCGCCATTGCGCCAAATTATGACTAAATTCTTCATTTGGCGAATAAACAAGCGATTAGATTCGCCAAATTGCTAGTGCTAAATTTTTGCTCTTTCTTTCTTTTCTTTTCCGTTCTTCATAAATATGAATAGATACATATTTTTCATAAATACATATTTTTAATATATTTGTAACAGATAGTTGAAATTAGATTAATGACAATCGTTGTTACAGCTATAAAAACTTAGGTTATTTTAGAACATATTAAAAAAAAGGGGTACATTAAAAAGTTAAAGATTTTTTTTTGGGGGGGGGCGGGGGTGGGGGCTACACGGTGAATCTATTTTGCGAATACTTTTTTCATTTGGCGAATGTTTTTTGTTTTTAATTAGCCAAATTACTAACATTGGTCAAATGCCAGCGAGAACACTGATCTCGAGTATATTGGCTGTCGAGTGTCGACTGCTACACACACGCATATTAAGAGCAGAAATTGCGCACTCGCAATTTGGCAAGTCCGATTTTTTTAATTCACTAAATGGAGCATTTCGTCGCAATTTGGCGCAATGGCGAGTGACAGCAAGAATCCTGTGTATATTCAGGAACCATTTTCGAAAGAACAACATTGAATATTTAGTTTTTAGCAATTGTATTAATTTTATTAAATTAATTGTTGTATGTATTTCTTTTACAGATTTTTCTCCTGGGTTCAGATGTGACTGAACTGCACCAGCATGTCAATCCGGTTCTTTTACCTGAGAGTTTAAAAGGGGCTTTGAAAGAGGAAGCATGTGACATATCACAGCACATACTGGACAATCTATCATATTTAAAATACGAAAGAACTTTTATATTTCAATAATAAGTTTTTCCAATTTCTCTGAATTCATGTATTGTAACTGGCTAAAAAAACTGTTCAGTGTATATTTTAAACAAATACAGCTAAAAAAAAATTATTTTAATCGCCAAAATTGTCAAAAAAATGTCAGAAAAAATTTATTATAGTCACTCAATTAGGAGTTAAGTTTTCTTCCAATTTCTTGAAATTTTCATATTTTCGTATTACATCCCTCATATCTCTGAAATATAAATTCATGTATTAGAAATTACTGGGTTAAAAAACTGTTCAGCACATATTTTTAATAAGTACAATCATCGAAAAAAGAGAAAGATGCGTTTTAATCGCTGAAATTATTGAGAAAACGTCAGAGAAAATCTATAATAGTCATTCGATTAGAAATTATACTTTTCAATTTCTTGAAATTTTTATATTTCTGTAATACAGTAGACTCCCTCAAATCCGCAATCCTAAATGCCACAACTCTCTAAAATCCGCACATAATTTATGGATGTAAACAATGGAACATTCAGTGCAGATATAGGGACAATATTTAACTTTTTCAGTTTTCTATTAAATCCATTCATATTTTAATTTGTCATTTTTATTAATACAAGGCAAAACCCGTCGAATTTCGACGAAAGAAAATGTTTAAGAAGAAACTGTTTCATTGATTTATAATAAACCTATTTAATTAGAGGCAATAAAAAATACACCTTATGTTCGTAAGTCTAACTCTTAAACCAAATAATAAAAAATACACCTTATGTTCGTAAGTCTAACTCTTAAACAAATGATATTTAACCTAAAGTTAACAAAATACTATTCCTATAAAACTCAGTTGTAGAAATTATTAAAATTAAACTTAATCGATACGTAAACTATAAAATATAATGAAGATCTTGTATTATTATAAAGTTGTATTATTGCATTGCATATATTGTCTTGTATTATTGCATAGTATTTCAAAATATAAAATAGCAAAATATACTCCACTTTGACTCAAATCGTAGAATTTTTTGCCCCATGAAATCTAAATCCGACATTATTTTTACCACTTAAAAATTTACATATGCACCTCTCTTATCCGTGCTCATGTTTTAAAAAAATGGTATTTTAATTTGATCATTTCAAAATCATTTTAATTCAAAACTTGAAATCTCGATTGCTATTAGCTATAAACAGGTACTAATTTATTTATATTCTTTTAAGTATAAATAAAAATTTCTAAAATAACCTGCATGCAAAAAATGCGATATACAATATTCCTGTGATGTCAGAGTGTGAAACGAAAGATCGAGTTTTAAAAAAGTTTATTAAACTAAAAATCCTTTAAGTAATAAATAAAAACGAACTAAAACCAATTTGTTTTTCACTTAAAAAAATGGCAACAAAAAAATACATTAATTTGCTTTTTGCGGTTTTTTTTTATTTTAATTTTAATAAAAATGGAGTAAGTCTGTTGTCAAAATTAAAAAACTACGAAAAAATTAATAACACAAAAACAAATAAAGATACAGCTTTCAAACAAATTGCATTAAAAAGTAATTTTTTTTCTATGCGATGGTATAAAAATTTAAAATTTGCGGTATTTAGAAGCTTAAAAATTTGCAAAAGAAAAAAATGTCGAACTAAAATTTCATGTCAAATTTTAAAGTGTTGCCATTCGCAAAATGACGTATGCGTTACGCACAGATACGTTTGGCCTTTATAATATAGATTACTGAATTCATATATATTTTTTTTTCATAAAGGAAGAATCAATTTATTTTTGAAAAAAATTATATATCTTGAAAAAAATTCAAGATATTGCAGATATTATTGGTAATGGCAATCTTCTTACCAAATATATTTATATATTAATCAAACTTTTTTCGTTATTAAGTTTGACTAAACCTGGAATAAACTTTCTTATTTTATGATTTTGATGTGAATTAATAATGTACCTTTATGAGGCAATTTTCATTGAATAATTTAGGAAAAATACATTTCATCTTTATAATGAATATTTAATCTTACATTATTGATTATTAATTTAGCCTTTGCTTGTAATATTTTAATCATTTTAAAATTATATAAATTTTTATTATTTTAATTTATTACTTATTTTAATATTTAATTATATTCTAAGCATTTATCAGTTTAGATTGCATTAATTATATTCAAATTGCTGTTTAAAAAATGTAAACAAAGCAATGACCAGAAATCGACACAACCTCCACACAGCTCCAAGCTATGCGGATTTGAGGGAGTCTACTGTACATCCCTCATAGCTTTCAAATAAAAATTCATGTATTAGAAATTACTAAGTTAAAAACTGGTTAGTGTATATTTTTAATAAGTGCAATCATAAAAAAAAAAGAGATATTCATTTCAATCGCTAAAATTGTCGAGAAAACGTCAGAGAAAATCTATAATAGCCATTCGATTGAGCATCATGTCTTCTTTCAATTTTCATATTTCCGTAAAACAGGGTGGTTCAAATTAAAGTATCCCTGTTTGAGACGCTTGAGCAACGGAAGCAGTGTATGTGACAACTTCATATTTGGAGCATACCAGACCATGAGAAACTCATTGGTCCAAAAAACATTTTAATTCAAAAAAAGGTCTCCAGGGGATTATAAGGCGCTGCGATCGGTTTAAGATAAGAAAAATGTAACATGATCTAAGGTGTAAACATCTTGGTGCAAATGGACTGATTCCCACCAACAATTTTTATTATATTATTCGTTTAAACTTTATTAGCATATCCTCCGATTAATTTTATTAGTATTCTTATTAGGCGAAGAATATTAAAAATTTAGCGGTGAGAATTGGACCATTCTTCACCTAGATTTTAACAACCTTGAATATGATGCAACCAATCAAGAACAGAATATGAGGTATCGGTAATTAATATGATTTTAAATTTCTGTTCTCGAATCATAGCATAATTTGGATGTAAAGATTTTTTTTTAAATATTAAGTACCAATACCTTGTGTTTTGTGCTTATTTGTTTGCGCTCACAGTACCCGGGGAAAAAATTTACATAAGAGACGGGCTAAAAGACCATCGTAACAGATAAAAATAAAAAGAATATTGCCCAGTTAAACTGATGACATTGAGCTCACAGGCTATGTGCATTACAGCCTTATATTTTCAAAAGTTCATTCCTTTCGAAAAGCAAATTAAGTAGAGGAAACACTCCCCCCATTAACCCTTTTTTATACTTAATCATTGAACCCTGTAAACTAATCAGGGACATGCTTATCATATAAAAAATGTATATCCAAAATTCAGAGCAAATCGAAAATTCTTTAAAAAAAAATTCATTTATATAATTTAAGAGGAGTTATCTTTCTCTTTTATGCTTAACCATTAAACTTCCAAAACTATTTAGAGATTTCAACGAAAACTGATAATTCTGCATGAAAAACCCATTTATATAAATTAAAGGAAGGGGCATTATAATCCCCGTTCCCCCTATTTATACTTATCTAATTAACATCTAATACTAATCACGGAGGCGCCTCATTAGAATGATCCTCTACCTAAACTTTGAAAGAAAACTGATAAATCTGCATGAAAAACCCATTTATATCAATTAAGGGGAGGGGCATGAGCCCCCGTTTCCCCTCTTATACATATCGAATGAATTCCAAAAACTAATCAAGGAAGCGCCTTATCAGAATATATCTATATACAAAATTTCAAGCGGATCGGATATTTTTATCATGTGTTATCGCGTTACGCACGTACGAACGAACGTACATACATACAGAATGGGCAGGCATATAAGGTCTCAGGCTATGATAGCCTGTGAACTAAAAAGTAGGCAAACAGGTTTGAAACATTCTGAGATCGCCACGATGGTTCTCTCGTTTCCTGAGGTTGAACCGATCGGCTTCAGTGCGCGTCGGCTTCAGTGCAACTGCAGCACGTTTCATAGCGGTATCACACAGATCCTTTTCGCAGAACTTTTTCCCTTGCACAACACTACAGTCAGCAAAAGTTGGGTGACCTTGATATAGGGGAGAATCTGCTCACTATTCTTGTTTACCGAGCATTCCCCGCATATCACGGAAAATGTTGGTCATTCATTCAGCGCTGATCAACAGACCAATAGGAGCGGAGCGAGAAATTAAGTAACCCCGCGAGAAGTTTAAAAAACCTGTTTACCGAACACGAAGCAAAATGAACAATCGTGTTTTGTAAAATGCTTGCCGAAAAATCTTTCTCTGTGTGATACAGCTATTATCGGGGCATTTTGCAAAGTTTAGTCATTCCAGAACTCCAGCGGCGCCGTAGGTGCCTTGCTACAACGACAGTCTAAGAAGATGGTGCGCCCCTCACACTGGACATGAAATACAAAAATTGCAGCAATGCCATTTTACGAAGGATTACATTATTAGTCGTGCATTTCTGATTGCACGCTCTGTGCAAATTTATTCTTCTATATTCTTTGATTATATATTTAAAAGACAAGGCTGTTTTTTTTAGTCATCAGCCCTGAGCTTTCTATTGGACTGATTTTGATAAGTATTATTATTTTTTAAATAAAAGGCTGTTTATATGTAGATGTACCCATTCTGCGTATTTTTTTAAAATTTATTTCTATTTTTATATTTTATTTTTAATTTTAAGTTTAATTAAGATTGTTTATGAAATTTCTTCAAAACAGGGGAAGTTGGACTACTACGATTGTTGTAGAGAAAAGAAAAATAATGAAAAATTTCCAGACAAGTGACTTTTTGAACGTATTTTTTAACTTGCAAGTTAAATTTGGGTAAATATATACAGTGTGTCCCTAAACAAATGGTATATACGCTAGGGGGTGATAGAACACATCAAGACGAGTAATAGTAAATAGGAAACCAAGGGTAGCAAACGTTTTCCAAAGGAGATAGCCGCCATTAAATTTTCTGGTCCAAAATTTCAATTACACATAAAAAACGGAAAAATTGGTTGATTGATTTGCGGTTTTCACTAAAATTATTCTTTATGTTGGTATTTTCATAAAAATAAATTAAAAAGATAAATTTCGAAAAATGCCGATAGAGGGCGCTTTAGACTTTGAAGTAATGAAAAACTATTTTTTGCCGTGATTTTTTGCATCTCATTAAATGGTTTCGTAAGCTTAGACTTAAACTTAAATTTTGAGCTCAAAATCTGAATAGTTGGAAGCGGTTAAGTAGCACAAACTTAACTGTGTTCAGAGGGTTTAATTTCAAATGATTATAAAAAACGGAAAAATTAGTCTATTGATTTGTGGTTTACACCAAAACTATTCTTTATGTTGGTATTTTATTGAAAATGAATTATAAAGATAAATTTCAAAAAATGCCGATAGAGGGCGCTTTAGACTTTGGATTAACGAAATAATCCATTCTAATACTATTTTTTGCCGTTATTTTTTGCATCTCATTAAATGGTTTCGTAGGCTTAGATTTAAACTTAAATTTTGAGCTCAAAATCTGAATAATTGGGAGTGGTTAAGTAGCACAAACTGAACTGTGTTCAGAGGGTTTAAATTTCAAACGAAACAGAAAACTATATAAAAAACGGAAAAATTAGTCGATTCGTTTGCGGTTTTTGCTAAAACTACTCTTTAAATCAGTATTTTCTTGAAAATAGATTTTAAAGATAAATTTCACGAAATGCCGATACAGGGCGCCTTAGACATTGGAGTAGCGTACAGCTATTTTTTTACCGTTATTTTTTTTAATCTCATTAAATGCTTTCAAATGCTTAAATTTAAATTTTGAGATCAAATTCTGAGTCGTTGCGAGTGTTTAAGTAGCGCAAAAGTAGCGCTGTGTTCAAGGGGGGGGGGGTTAAATTTCAACTCCTGAACACACTTCAGTTTGCGCTTCTTAACCCCTTCCAACGATTCAGAATTTGAGTTCAAACTTTAAGTTTAAATCTAAGATTTCGGAAACACTTAAAAAGTTTTCGAAAGCATTTAATTAGATACAAAAAATAACTGTTAAAATTTTTTGTTGGTTACTCTGAAGTTTAAGGCGTCCTCTAACGGAATTTTTTGAAATTTATCTTTAAAATTCATTTTCAAGAAGATACTGACTTAAAGAATAGTTTTATTTTAAACCGCAAACGAATCGACCAATTTTTCCGGTTTTTATTATCATTTGAAATTTGAGCCCTCTGAACACAGTTCAGTTTGTGCTACTTAACCACTCCCAACTATTCAGATTTTGATCTCAAAATTTAAGTTTAAGTCTAAGTTTACGAAAACATTTAATCAGATGCAAAAAATAACGTAAAAAGTAGTTGTTCGTTACTCCAAAGTTTAAAGCGCCCTCTATCGGCATTTTTTGAAATTTATCTTTATAATTCATTTTCAATAAAATACCGGCATAAAGAATAGTTTTAGTGAAAACCGCAAATCAATCGATCAATTTTTCCGTTTTTTATAATCATTTGAAATTTAAACCCTCTGAACACAGTTAAGTTTGTGATACTTAACCGCTTCCAACTATTCAGATTTTGGGCACAAAATTTAAGTTTAAGTCTAAGCTTACGAAACCATTTAATGAGATGCAAAAAATCACGGCAAAAAATAGTTTTTCATTACTTCAAACTCTAAAGCGCCCTCTATCGGCATTTTTCGAAATTTATCTTTATAATTTATTTTCAAGAAAATACCAACATAAAGAATAATTTTAGTGAAAACCGTAAATCAATCGACCAATTTTTCCGTTTTTTATGTGTATTTGAAATTTTGGACTCCAAACTTTAATGGCGGCTATCTCCTTTGGAAAACGTTTGGGACCCTTGGATTCCTATTTACTATTACTCGTCTTGATGTGTTCTATCACCCCCTAGCGTATATACCATTTGTTTAGGGACACCCTGTATATACACTCACATGTACTTTGTTTTGATAAGAGAATAAAAATTCATATTCACTGTGACGTCACGAAAATATTGCTTATTGGATTTATTTTATCTTTATGCGTTTTATGTTAGAATTTCATAAGAAAATCCATCTATTACATTCGTTACCAAGGCAGGACTTTTGAAAAATTCCTCCATAACTTTTTACAACCACAGAAACCCAAAACTTCCCCCATCTATAAAGTTTATACATACAGTGGCGGTCAAAAGTTTCCGGCCAGTTAGTTTCTCTGTTTTATTTACCAGCAGGTTTCAGCGAGGAAGAATTGCTTCTGAAGTTAGGAATATGTGAATGACCTCTGACGACGTGATATTTTTGATTGAATACTGGAAACGCTTCATGTAAATGGGTAGAATTCAAAGTTCGCATGTGCAAGAATTTCCGGCCACTCATCATTTTTTTGTTTTTTCTGTCGGTAAAGTGTTTTTTGGTCGTGTTTGTGAATGAATCGATGTGAATAGCATAGTTTGAATTCAAAATTGAAAAGTTCAACAATTTCACCAAGTAGCCCCTGTGTTTCAACAGTTTCACCAATCAACAAGTAGCACGTAAATGAGTGATTAGTTTGTCGCTAAAGGGCCAAACTTCTCAAGATATTGCGGCAAAGTTATCGATCGGTATATCGACTGTGAATGATATTTAAAAATTGTATAAAGATGTCCACGACCTTGAAGCTTTCTGATGTCTGGGAGACCCCGGAAAAGGATTATTTTTGTAGACAGAATTATCAGGAGAAAATCAAAGAGATGACCCGCATAAAAATTCCGTTGCAATATCCCGCGATTTATGGAATGAAAATATTGCTGAAATAAGTCGATCCACCGTGTCAATATGCTGACGTGATGCAGAACTTTATGAAAGGGTCAGAGTTCAAAAATTTATCATGTGTAAAAAAAACCAAAGTACCCGACTGGCGTTTTTCAAAAAACACAAAGTCTGGTCAAGTGAAAACTAGAAAAAAGTACTATTTTTCCATCAATCGAATTTAAAACTTTTTTGGAAATGATGGCAGACACTACGTCCGATAATCGAACAACAAAAGATATAGTTTGACCTATGTTATTCCTACAATGAAGCATGGCGGATGACATGTTGTGCATTGGGGAGTATTTTCTTCAAAAAGTGTAGGTCCGTTATTTAAAATCTATGGCAAGATGAATGATAGAATGCATAAGGATATCTTGCAAGATTATTTGCTGCTTTATTAGAGAAAAAATTCTGGCCGCAACTAATTATTTTAACATGATAACGATTTAAAGATTCTTTGCAATCCTTGACAAGCAATGACTTTTGTCCAAATAATTTCGCTTTTGAAATCGCCAGCCCAAGCGATCGACATGAATCCAATAGAAAATCATTGGAAAGAAGTTGGCCTACGTGTGTAGAGCTATATATATTTCAACTCAGCCGAAATTTCCTAAAAATTGCAAGAAAAAGGGAAAAAACATATCATAGGCAAACTGTAACCGCTGATTGTATGAATGTCACGTTGCCGTGCCGCAGTACTTATTATTAAAGGTATTCTGATAAAATATTAATTGTAAATGTTGTTGATCACTGTAATTTTCTATTACAATGCTATTTTTTTCCAAACTTGCGAAGGTGGCCGGAAACTTTTGAGAACATGAGTTTTCCTCTGTTCTTAATTTTGGCAATTAAATTTATTGATATTTATATGTTACTAGCAGTTACCCGTGACTTCGTTCACATAACATTTAAAGAAGAAATAATTGATCAATCAAGCAAAAAATTTCGATGATGAAAATCATGTGTAATTTACTTTTTATCGCGAATTTATGGTAAAAAACTTCTGATAATCCCTACTTGCTAATTTGTTTGCTGGTTGAAATTTTCCTTTCAGCGATTAATTCTAATAGATAGAAACATTCTTGAATTCTTTTGTTCAGCCCTGTAGTTTTCCAAGTGCCTTTAATACACGAAAGTATCTTTCTAAAATTTAATTCAAACAAAAATATTTCTTATTACTACCTAAATTACATTTTCAGAAATTATCATCCGAAGACAATCTTGTATCCAGTTCTTTGAGGGACCCTGTATATCATTTTATATATATACTACAGACATTTCTTAGTTTACTAAATGCAGTTCAAAATAAAAATGTATATTTTATTTAAAAACCACCTTTAAGTAAATTACGCTCATATTCAGTAACCTTTCCGAGATCTTTTGTGTAACCCTGTATATCTAAAATTAACTATTTATACTATTATCATTTATACTCTCCATTTAATATGCATACATTTAGCGAAACTTAAAAGCACATATCATAATTCAAAATGCATTTCATCCATGCAACAGTCATCATCCATCATATACAGTACTTCGAATAGAATATGTAATATTTGAAATATTTTGTGTGTCCCTGTAAATGCTATGTACTTCGTATTATGCATGAAATAACTCACATTTAGCCTCAGCAACGTGTATCAATTTGATTATACATGAAATCGTTTACCATAATAAAAATATGTCGGAAACTGTTCTTCCCTTTATTCTTATGCAATGGAATTCTTCTGTGTAACCCTGTAAATGAATAGTGTCCTTTTTACTACATACTTTACAAAATGCATATTTTAGTGCACTTTGTAAATGCATATAAATTTGAATATGTTTCACAGGGTGTAACATCGTTAAATTTAATTAAAACGATTTTCCCCATAATGCCGTAATGTAAGGAAATTTTTTGACAATCCCTGTAAATAAACTAATCATGGTAGAAACTTTATTTTCAATAGGTATTCGTGCTAGGTAAACGTTAAGAACGTCCAAAAATTTCATGGAAATCGGAGTATACTTACGAAAGTTAGAAAGCGACCAGACAGACAGACAAACCGAAAGCATAATAACTTTTCAACTTTGTTCGAAAGTGTTAAAAAATCGAGCCTAAAATATATTAATCAGTAGTTTTATTTTCCGCCTTTTCCCCACAAAAAATTTCTTCCATTAATAATTATGAGCTTTGAATAAAAATATTCATTTGTATGTAACTTATTAATTAATATAAGTAAAAAATATTTCTGATTCATTTTAAATATGACGTCATTATTTATCTCGCTCTATTAGCTACTGATATTCATACCCCTTATATTTTTAACGACTGCTATAAAGTACCTGTTTTATTTCAACTTTGACGTCACATTTTCATAAGTGAACCATTTTATTAAAAATATAATTCTTTTTCATTCTTTTTACTTTTAATTTATGTCGCCATATTTTACACAAAAATTCCCATTAACTAAACAAATATCCTTGTTAAATATATTATAAAAAATACACCTTTTATTTTTATTTCAAACATGACGTCATATTTATTTTCTTTTAAATTATTTTTTTTATTATAGTTTTTCATGTGGAAGTTTTTTATTAAAAATTCATTGCCGCTGAAAAATTATTATTCCAATTTTTTATTTTCTTGGCAACAGGAAAGGAAAATGGTTAAATTTTATCTGAAAAATGCCTATTGATTTTGTATGAAAAATAATTAAATTTTGAATTATTAAGGAAAATATTTGAATAAAATAAATAAAATTTAGCCTATGTTCATTCCACTCCTATAATCTATCCATATGCAAAGATTCAAAGACATTAATCCATCCGTTTTGAAGCCAAGTTCATTCCAATTTTTCGGACACACTTTCACATTTATAATATATATAAGGATATAAGGATTCCATAAATATGTACCTAGCTATTATGTCAATAAAATGTATAAGTATCACTTTGAAATTCCTCTTCATATGAGTGTGCTTACAAATTAAGTGAAAAATTTTTGCTGGCCGGAAACTTTGGACCTCCACTGTACATACAGGGTGTTTCTAAATTCATGGTACAAACTTTAATGGGTGAAAGTATACATCAAGACAAAAAATATTAAATGGGAAACTAAGGGTCCCAAACGTCTTCCGAAGAAGATAGGCGCCATTAAAGTTTAGGGTCCAAAAATTCAAATGATTATAAAAAACAGAAAAATTGGTCGATTCGTTTGCGGTTTTCACTAAAACTATTCTTTATGTCAGTATTGCCTTGAAAATAAATTATAAAGATAAAATTCAAAAACTGCCGATAGAGGGCGCTTTAGACTTTGGAGTAACGTACAACTATTTTTTACCGTTATTTTTTGCATCTCATGAATTTTTTTAGAAGCTTAGACATAAACTTAAATTTTGAGATTAAAATCTGAATCGTTGGGAGTGGTTAAGTAGCGCAAACTGAACTGTGTTCAATGGGGGTGGGGAGGTTCAAATTTCAAATGATTATAAAAAACGGAAAAATTGGTCGATTCGTTTGCCGTTTCGCTAAAACTATTCTTTATGTCAATATTACCTTGAAAATAAATTTTAAAGATTAATTTTAAAAAATACCGTTAGAGGGAGCCTTAAACTTTAGAGTAACCAACAACTATTTTTAACCGTTATTTTTTGTATCTAATTAAATGCTTGTAAATGTTCAAAGTTAAATTTTGAGCTCAAAAACTGCATCGTTGTGAGTAATTAAGTAGCGGAAAATTGAAATGTGTTCGAGGGGTGGGGAGGGTAACATTTCAACTCCTGAACACATTTCAGTTTGCGCTTCTTAACCTCTCCCATCGATTTAGAATTTGAGCTCAAAATTTAAATCTAAGCATTTGCAAGCATTTAATTAGATACAAAAAAAATACCGGTTAAAATTAGTTGTTGGTTACTCTAAATTTTAAGGCGCCCTCTAACGGAATTTTTTGAAATTAATCTTTAAAATTTATTTTCAAGGAAATATTGACATAAAGAATAGTTTTAGCGAAAACGGCAAACGAATCGACCAATTTTTCCGTTTTTTAAAATCATTTGAAATTTGTACCTTCCCACCCCCATTGAACACAGTTCAGTTTGCGCTACTTAACCACTCCAACGATTCAGATTTTCATCTCAAAATTTAAGTTTATGACTAAGCTTCTAAAAAAATTATGAGATGCAAAAAATAACGGTAAAAAAAAATAGTTGTACGTTACTCCAAAGTCTAAAGCGTCCTCTATCGGCATTTTTTGAATTTTTTCTTTATAATTTATTTTCACAATAATACTGACATAAAGAATACTTTTGGTGAAAATTACAAATCAATTGACCAATTTTTCCGTTTTTTATAATCATTTGAAATTTGAACCTCTCCCTACAGTTCAGTTTCCGCTACTTAACTACTCCCAGAGAGATTTTGAGCTCAAAATTCAAGTTTATGTCTAAGCTTCTAAAAAATTTAATGAGATACAAAAAATAACGGTAAAAAATAGTTGTTCGTTACTCCAAAGTCTAAAGCGCCCTCTATCGACAATTTTTGAAATTTATCTTTATGATTTATTTTCAAGACAATACTGACATAAAGAATAATTTTAGTGAAAACCGCAAACGAATCGACCAATTTTTCTGTTTTTTATAATCATTTGAATTTTTGGACACTAAACTTTAATGGCACCTAACTCCTTCGGAAGACGTTTGGGACCCTTAGTTTCCTATTTAATATTGTTTGTCTTGATGTGTACTATCACCTCTTAAGTTTGTACTATGAATTTAGAAACACCCTGTATATGGGTTTCTATACATACGTACTAAATTTTGTTCACACGATGAAAGTTGCAATTATGCACAGATCTTTTTCAAACTCGCCAACAGCCTTGATATGGTTAATATCTCGGCGTATATTGTAAATTGGCAAAATCAGCCAAAGGGGTGGAAATGGGGAGGGTTTTAATTCTTGAATACTGTTTTAACATGACTCTAATAAAACCAGCTCTTAGAGAAAAATGACAGGAAAAAATAAACGTTTTTTCGTTTTAGCAGTTTCCAACAATTAATAAAAGAAAATGAAAAAAAAATTACCATAACAATTATTTTTCTACTGCAAGATTTCCACGCGAAAAATGAAAATAAAATAAATAACTTGATGAATTTAAAAAAGAATTTGAATATTTCGTAATAATTTCTCTATAGCAAGATTTTCTCGTCATTTATTACGTTAGCTTTAACCTCAAAATTGCCCCCACTTTCAGCTAAGTTCAGTACTACCGTTAGGCTCAAAAACATCCAATCCCTTTTCGTCTGGTATGGTGAGTAGTAGGTGTGCTGCAACAAATGACACAGTTCACCCAATGTCAATAAACCACAAAGATTACCAACAAAGCTCTCGATCTAAATAGCCGACCCGGGTACTTTTCTTATTGGTCGACCCGGGTACTTTTCACTTTGCCAGCTAAAATTCCTAACATGTACGCTAATGGCGCCTGGTGCCTGTAAAATCCGTCGTGGGAGCAAAGTCCTCCAAGTTACTTGTGAAGTTACCAAGTTACCTCTGAAGATTCCTAACCAGGTGAAGGTCTCGCGATCTGATCAAGGTTCTAAATTACGAGACCAACTTGAGTGGATGTTTATTGCCGCTACGCGGCGATTAGGCGGTCACCCGTACACTGTCAGAAAAATTCGTCAATATACACTAAGTTATCGTTATTTTTTCACAAATAACTTCTGTTCTCCCAGAAAACGTATTTGTTCTGTGAGTTCATTCCAAAAGTCGAAAAATGAGGAAACGATTCCGTTTATATCTAGCACGCATGCGCATTGTGTCTGTTAGTAATAAATTCGAATTTATTTTTAAAATGAAAAACAAAAATATTCTATCGATTAAAATGTCTAATTTAGTTTTAAAAGACAAAAATGTTTTCGAATTTAAAAATAAATAACAATTACTTTCTTTATGGTGCGCGGAAAAAAGGTCTGATATTATTAAAAAAATCTTACCGAATAAAAATAAAACATCCATGTTTTTTCTCTAACAATCTACGTAATATATTTAAAATTCACATTTTTATACTATATTAATACTAAACGTAAAAAAAAAACCCAGCCACAGTTTCATTAAAGATGAAATCTTTCCGAGATTAACTGCAAAATTAAAAGCTTTTTAACAAAATACACCAAACCACACCCATAGGAAATTAACGCTTCTATTTTAAAGTAAAATGTTCATGAGCAATCGTGGCGCCGAGGATGAGCGTTGGCCTTGTAATACTGGGTTCGTGAGTTCGATCCCCACCTCTTCCGCATTGTTTTTTTCCAAACTTTTTTTTCAAGTGACGGATATTTTTCCTCTTTTGACGGAGAAAAAATAAACAGAAAATCGTCAATCTACAGACAATTTCTGGCAGCAGTGCTGCCAGTACATTTTCTGTGAAAAGACGGAAGTTTTTTTGAGAGTGTACCGCTAACACGTATCTAACCCGTTAAGCTGTGATATCTCGGCAGGTAGAGGCTGGTCATCTGCTAGAAAGAAAAAAGTTAGCTTTAACGGTTGTGTTAGTTGAAGTTCATATACATGAGATAATTTTTGCTTTCTTCTGTATCTAGAAGAAGAAAGTATTGGATTCGTGAAAATTTTCGAGCTCCTGTTTTCAACGGACTTACATTTTTTAGGATTCCGAGATCCCGAAAAAGATGTTTTTACAAAATGTCTGTCTGTGCTTGTCTGTTTGCATGTGGTAATAGTTTTGTTGGCGTTCTATCTCTAGAACGCCAGCAAAAGAGAACGGAATTCAAACGAACCGAATTTAATGAATGGAGTGTAATAAAATTTTAGATTCACTTAGTCCCTAACATAAATTGATTCTGATTACTTTTTTGGTGTAAATTGTTCGTCAGGTGGTGCTGCTACACCCAGCCTTTTTCACAAATTCCTCTATAGCTGTATCGTAAAAACCAACTCTCAGATTTTCATAAAACTTCAGATTCCGTTAGCCCTTAATATAATTTGGTACTGATCACGTTTTGGTGTATGCCAGCCAACAGGTAGAGCTGCTATGCTGCACTGTTCCTGATTATCACAATAGCTCTATCTCAAGAACTAATGCACGAATTTTCATGAAACTTCTGATTCCATTGATATAAATTACTTTTTTTTTTAATTTTTGGCGTAAATCGCTCGAGAAGAGGTACTACTATGCTTCATTTTTCACGATTTTTGTAATAGCTAAATCTAAAAAATTTATGCATGAATTTTCATCAAAATTCGGGTTCAGTTAGCTTTTGATATAATTGTCCCGATTAGTTTTTGGAGTAAATCGCCCAACAGATGGTACTGCATAGGTACTGTACCTATGCAGATTTTTTTAGGACTTCCGTAATAGCAGCTCTATTTCAAAAACTAGTATACTATTCTTCATCAAATTTTAGATTCAGTTAGTCATAAGTTGCTAGTTAGATTTTGGTTTGAATCACCTAATCAGAGGCACTGCTATGCTGCAATTTTCAGGCTGCTATCGCTGGCATAAATGAATTTATTTTAATAAGATTCGGCTTATATATATATATATATATATATATATATATATATATATATATATATATATATACAGTAAAGCATCGTTTATACGACGATCACTTATACGACGTTTACATTTATACGACGACGTTTTAATGTGGTCCCGATCAACTACTATTCATTTTAATGTAAAAATATATCTTTTATACGACGCCCAAAATCGTTTATATGTCGATTTTTCGATTTTGTATAGGTTTATTTTTCTTGTGTATTTTATGAACGAGTGGAAGTTGGCAGCTATGAATGACATCAAAGACCGTGTTTAAATGCACTCCACATTATAAAAATGTGAGCTGGTGTTCGTTTCGTCTGAAAAATCAGCTTGCGTGTAAGATTACACTGGGGGGGGGGGGGCGAGGGGTAATTCGGGGATGGTAAGCTTCCCCGATTAAAACAGATCTGGTTAGGTTTTTTAAGTTGCAAGCTGACTATCCTTCTAACTGTTATCAGTATTGACTACTTTTAGTTGGCCACGCGGGGTTTTTGATCTTTAACTTTAAATGGAAAGGAAATGATGTAATGCCAATGAGGAACCTTTCGGTGAAACATAAATAAAGATACGCATAATTAAATTGCTTATTAATCCACCCCCCCCCCCCCCGGTTTTTAAGATTATTTGTTTATTTTGGTTTGTTTAATTTAAAAATTCATGCAAATCATCACGTTAAACATTAAAATTAAGTGAAAACAAAATTAATACTAGTTTTGGAAGTGAAATCGATTATATGTCGTTATCGTTTATACGACGTTTTTCGGTAGTCCCTTCGGCGTCGTATAAACGATGCTCCACTGTATATATATATATATATATATATATATATATAATAAAGTATTGCATAAAATCGATTGTTGTTTATGGCAACCAATTATCTTCAAGAGAATTGTGGATATGAGCGAGGGAGGGGTGCCCTACGTAGGGGTCTTTCTAAGGGAACCTAACTCGTATTTATGCAAGGAAATCCAAGGTTCTAAGAAAAACACGGAGAGCTCTGAACAATTAGACTGACAGGCGCGATTGGATTCGAACTTTCGAACTCAGTAGCTCTCATCTACCAGCTTTGACAGCAGAATCTCTCGGATATTGGTAGGGGCTAATTAAAATTAGGAAAACTGGCAATTTTATAGAGATATGTATGGTAAACACGCTTAAGCAGACAGTTTTCGAAATCAGAGCTTTATTTAATGTTGAAATTGGTCAAACTAGTACACTTAGAAAAGGGTTTAATAGATGAAAAACTATGAATAGCAATTTAACCATTTTTTTCAGACACATACAAAATTAGATTACTATGTTCAATGCGTAATCATTTTATATATACATATTTTATAATTTTGTAACTTTTTTCCCATTTTTTTTATACAAAATTTCATTATTTTAATAGACATGTATTTTGTATTTAGACAAAAAGAAATTAATAAAAAAAATAATTAATTAATAAATAAAAATACCTACTGTTTACAGTTTTTGACAAAGCAAAAATAATAATATTTTCAAATGTTTTTCATTTGAAAAATGAATTTAAACTTGATTATTGAGAACGAAAAGACACTTTAATGTCAATGAATTATTACTTACGAAAAACATTTAATGTTTAAAACATGCGTGATATTTGAAAAGTCAAAATAGTTAATATTTTAGACGCGAATATTAACAGCAGAAAAAAAATCCATGATAATATTTAAACTATTAAGTTCGAATACGTTAAATAAGAAAGATTAAAACATATCTAAAACAATATATTCAAAGTGTCATGTTTTAAATGATTTTCTTATAGCGTTCTAAAATAAAACATTTTTTTCTAGACTTTTTAATAATATGTCCCTGAGAGACAGATATTTTTTCCTTGACCATTGTAAGACTCAAGGAGCTTTGGGGACCAACTCTATGGCCAAGGACTGACCCCATGGCTTTGCGTGAACTGTCACGAAAAGAAAATAGTGCTACGTTCAAGTTTCTTCCGATTTCGAAAAGTGGCAACGGCAGAACTGGGGAATCATTTTTTTTTTTCTGGAACTTGTGAATTTAAAAATAAAAACTGTAAATCGTAGTATGAAATATAGACATGTAGTAATGATTTTTTGTTAAGAAAGTGAATACGCTCGTTTTCCTTGTGTCGCAATAAATAAAGATAAAAAAAATATATTGGATTCTTCAGCTCAAGACTTGAAATTTATCCATCTTCTACAAATTATTGTGTTTCTAAATGAACTAAGCTACAGACCTGTACAGTAGGGTGGGCCGAAAAAAACTTTTTTTCGATTTTCGATTATGGCGGGTGCGGAAAAGTGGTCACTGGTAGCACTCAGCTCACACAAAAAATTTGAGATTTTCTGGACTTTTCCTTACCCTGCCGCAAATGGCTTGAATATTTACAAAAATGCTGATTTTTGAACATTTTTAGCTAAAAAGTTAAAAATGTTAAATTAAATTTATTTTGGTTGTATTTACTTGAAAAGGCATCTTTAACGTACCAAATGCTTAAATAAGTTCTGGTAATACATTATTTAATTGATAAGTGTAATATTGATAAGCTGATTTTCATAGCTTTTTCACGTATAACAGGCAAAATATGTATTGGTTTGAATCGTTCGTTAATTTCTCTCTTATTTATGTTCCTTGGTCTTTAAATTTTTTGTATGCATCAAAGGGCATATATATGGGCAGCGGGCAGCAGTATAACTCAAAAACAAAACTGGAAGGTGAGAAGGGGGTGAAACAGAACTCTAAGTGTGCGCAATACCTCATCGTAATCTTGAGGGAGTGAAGGAAGGTATAAAAGAGAAGAGAAAATTGCGATAAGGGATTGTTATTATTTTACCATGCTCAAAATTTGCGAAACTTGTTCAGTGTGGATGTGAAACCTTTTCCTAGAGAGATTCAGTACTTTTTGGATCATTTGACTTACCATTACAGTGTTTTGTGAGTTTTATTAAGACGAGCTTAAAAATGGCTATCATGAAGGTCCATGGCAATGTAAAAGACACGCGACAGAATGAAAAAGTATCCTTTTTGGGTACCATGCTTGTTCAAAGACTTGCAATTGCCAATTTATACTGATATCATACGACACTACTACTGGTTGCGAAGCGGTATGGCAGAAAATCGAAAAATCCAATATTAGTCAATAGATGATGTTATTAAAATGGTAGATGAAAAAGTCACTGAAATCTGAATAAAAGCCAATGTTTTCCCAACGATCAATTTACAAAAAGATTAAAAACTATTAAAAGAAGCTTAGGTCATTGGAGAAATCCTGAAATCTTATGGTCTTGAAAGTAAAGACAACCCGCGAAGAATTCGTACGAAATGGTGGAACCTTTTAGTAGTTTTTTATCTTTTTGTAAATTAATCGTTGGGAAAACACTGGTATGGAAGCTTTTTTTTTAGATTTAGCTAACTTTTTCACTTACGATTAAACTATTATTCTAAGCTATCACTATTAAAAGAAGCGTAGATCATTGGGGAAATCCTGAAATCTTATGGGCTTGAACGTACAGAAAACCCGCGAAGAATTCGTACGATATGGTGAAATCTTTTAGTAGTTTTTAATCTTTTTTGTAAATTGATCGTTGGGAAAACACTGGTATGGAAGCTTTTTTTCAGATTTCAATAGCTTTTTCACCTACCATTTTAATAATATCATCTATTGACTAATATTGGATTTCTCGATTTTCTGCCATATCGCTTCGCAACAAGTAGTAGTGGCACATGATATCAGTATAAGTTAGCAATTGCAAGTCTTTCAATAAGCATGGTGCCCCAAAAAGAATACTTTTCATGCTGTCGCGTCTCTTTTACATTGCCATAGACCTTCATACAAGCCATTTCAAGCTCGTCGTAATAAAATGCACAAAAAACTGTAATAGTACGTCAAATGATCCAAAAAGTACCGAATCTCTCTAGGAAAAGGTTTCACGTCCCCACTGAACATATGTCGCAGGTTTTCAGCATAGTAAAATAATAACAATTTCTTATCGCAATTTTCTCTTCTCTTTTATTTCCTTCTTAACTCCCTCAACATTACGATTATTCATTGCGCACTCTTAGAGTCCTGCTTCACCCCCTTCTCACCTCCCAGATTTGTTTTTGAGTTATACTGCTGTCCGTTGCCCAAATATATGACCTTTGGCGCATAGAAAAAATTTAAAGACCAAGGAACACATATAAGAGAGAAATTAACGAACGATTCTAACCAATACAATTTTTGCTTGTTATACGTGAAAAAGCTATAATTATCGGCTTATTTAAAATACACTTAGCAATTAAATAATGCATTATCAGAACTTATTTAAGCATTTGGTATGTTAAAGCTGTCTTTTCAAGTAAATACAGCCAAAATAAGTTTAATTTAACATTTTTAAATTTTTTTCGAAAAAAGTTCAAAAATGAGTATTTTTGCAAAACTTCAAGCCGTTTGCGGCAGGGTAAGGAAATATCCAAAAAATCTCAAATTTTTTGTATGAACTGAGTGCCACCAGTGGCCACTTTTCCGCACCCGCCATAATCGAAAATCAGAAAAAAGTTTTTTTCGGCCCACCCTACTGTACAGCGGGAACTTAATTGGCGTAGTCGGCAGGATGCAAGGTGAGAGCTTTTTATTAATGTGACTTCCCATTATAAGGATTTATATTGTATCTATGATAAATTTATTAAGATTTTTGTGATTTATTTCATATTTTGACGTTAAGGAAAGGAATTTGTTTTGAATGTAACTAAATAGTACGTCAGTGCTAAGGTGTAGTAGTATTGTAGCAGTATAGGAGTGGTGTTTTGTAGTGCCGGCTGAATGGAGGATATTTTGAATTGATTTTGGTTGTGATTTTTTTTATTATTGGTTTTCTATATGAGATGTTTTGCTATAAAAGGAGGGCGGTGTATATTTCGGAGAGTAATTGAGTATTGGTTGTATATATATATGTTAATTGAAGGATTTATAAATTATGATGTGTGTTCATTGATATGGTGCGTATAATTTTGTTTTAATATGAATTTGGATTGATTATGAAGTAGTGATAGTTGAAGAGTTGTATTGTGACGTGATACATGTGAAGGTGTTGAATTTTGAAATTGCTATGGTGCTCGCAATGGTATTGAATTATGTGCGTGATATGGTTACAAAGTGCGACTTATTTCTGGTGTTTATTAGAGTGGTGGATTAGTGATTCCGAGTTACGGTTAATTTGAGTTTTCGCCAATTGTTGGACAGTTTACTACCCTCTTGAGAAATTATTTAAAAAGTAACAATGTCATTTTTGGGTAAGGCTCGTAAAGAAGATTTACGATGTTTGGCTGAAGAATTGGGAGAGCACCCTGAACCGGATGCAATAATAGCTGATTTAAAGCAACTAATTATGGCGAGTAAAAACTATGAAGTAGAGTTTGTGAAGGGATTGATGGAAACTATTATAGAGACGAGAAAAGAGAATGAGGCGAAACGAAAGGAGATGGAAAAAATTGCGTTGGAAAGAGAAGAGAGGGAGTTTAAAATTGCGTCGGAAAGAGAAGAGAGGGAGTTTGAGTTGGAGAAGTTGAGGATAGCGAAAGATAGCGAAAGAGCAGGAATTGATGGATTGGAAATGAAAACCTATAATTATGGAATTGAATTTGCGAAACTTATGCCGAAATTTAATGTCAAGGAGGACGACATTGTTTTGTATTTATCTATTTTTGAACGCCAAGCAAAGAGGATGTGTGTAGATCCAAAACATTGGGTATCGAACTTGTTGGTTTTACTGCCGTCCGATATTATACAGGTTCTAGCACGTGAGGCAGAGGAAAAATTTGAAGATTATGAATATATTAAAGGGATTCTACTGAGACGGTTTAAGTTATGTCCTGAGCGATTCCGTAGAAAGTTTATGGAACATCAAAGAAACCCTGAACGCACATGGCGAGAATTTGTATTTGAATTAAATGGTTATTTTCAAGAATGGATTGATGGACTTAAAATTGTTGATTTCAATTCTTTAAAAGATTTGATTGTAACTGATCAATTAAAAAGAAGAGTGCCTGATGAGATTCGAGATCATTTCGTGGACGAATAGCCTAAAATAGTATCTCCTACTGATTTGGCTGAGAAACTTGATTTATATGAAAGTGTGCGACAAGATTTTAGTAAGTTAGATAAGAAAGATAGATTTTCCGAAGAGAAGAGTAATTTTTCATTTTATTCTAAACACATTGATAATAGAAATCCTGGTTTCGCATCGGACCGCAGATATGAGTCAAGAGTTGGTACTTATAAAGCAAAGACACGGATACCTAATAAAATTACTTGTTATTCGTGTGGACAAGAGGGTCACAAGGCTTCATTTTGCCCAAATCAACGTGGTACTCAAGGTGTACAAAGAGCACAAACGAACTCTGTGCAATCGAATGAGAAAGTTGAAGAAGAGCAGTCATCGATATTAACTGCAAGAATAACAATACCTGTTTCGTCCTGTGTGAAAAGAGAGGGGAAATTTAATGAATTGGAAGTGGTTAGGATTAGATGTGGAAGTAATGTGTTGGACGGTATCTATGATTCTGGTACACAGATCTCGGTGATACGGGCAGACTTAGTCAAGGATGTATCAGTTGAAGGAGAAGGAACGATTGTGATAACTTCAGCATTCGGAGAGAGAGAAGTCGCTCCATTAAAAATAATACCGATGAGAATAGATGATAAAATTCATGGAAATGTGATGGTAACTTGTGCCGTTTCCAAGAAACTGGTGAATGAGATGCTTATATGTCCAACTGCTTATGAAGCATTAAACCATAAGGTTATATTATACACTATATTGCCATTGATTATGGGACACTTGCGATTTTAGACATTTTACTAAATATCTAGAAAAATACATGAGGAATCATCTCGAAACTCTTAGTGTATAAATATAATAGTATACGTCATACATCTCCGTGAAGATTTTTTACCGAAACTCCATAGGGGACCGCCAACAAATTAAAAAAGAATGAATATCTTTTGAATAATCCTGTCAAAACTAATGTAGCAAAAGCGCTCAAACTCTAGATTATGATTGAATGCCTTATTGTAATAAACTGTGTTCATTTTTATGCAAATAGCATGCATACTCGCAGAGTAATTAAGGTTTTTATAAAAATGGTCCCAAATTTTTCCAAGTTTTTTCCTTATAATTTTCAGAGTTCTTAATATAAAATAATATTTTTTTTCAGAAAATATGACAAACAACATTGCACATAGTACCCTGTAATCAGATTTAAAAAATAATGAAAATTGTATACAAAATGAGTTGGTTTACTAAATAATTTTTTACTGCGCATGCGTCAACGATATCAAAATTTCATTTGCATTTTATATTAGCTAAATGTATAGAGCAACTTTTGTGAAAGTCACAAAATCATAACTTGAAAATTCTGAAAATAATCGTCAATTGAATAAGTTGAAAATCCGTTATTCTCAAAATGAAGCAAAAACAAGAGGGGTTGTATCCATATATTCATTGATCAGTGTCAATATAGAATACACAATACGGGATGTTACGACTACTTTTGGATAAAATCCCTCATTTTTTTGCTTCATTTTGGAAACAACGGATTTTGTCCTTTTTCTATAGACGATTACTTTCAGAATTTTCAAGCTATAATTTTAAGACTTTTACAAAAGTTGCTCTATACATTTAACTAACATAATATGCAAATGAAATTTTGATATCTTTGACGCATGCGCAGTAAAAAATTATTTAGTAAACCTACTCATTTTTCATATAATTCTTATTATTTTTTAATTCTGATTACACGGTACTGTGTGCAATGTTGTTTGTCATATTTTCTGAAAAAAATATTATTTTATATTAAGAACTCTGAAAATTATAAGGGAAAAACTTAGAAAAATTTGGGGCCATTTTTATAAAAACCTTAATTACTCTGCGAGTATGCATGCTATTTGCATAAAAATGAACACAGTGTATATCAATAAGGCATTCAATCATAATCTAGAGTTTGAGCGCTTTTGCTACATTAGTTTTGACAGGGTTATTCAAAAGATATTCATTCTTTTTTAATTTGTGGACGGTCCCCTATGGAGTTACGGTAAAAAATCTTCACGGAGATGTATGACGTATACTATTATATTTATACACTAAGAGTTTCGAGATGATTCCTCATGTATTTTTCTAGATATTTAGTAAAATGTCTAAAATCGCAAGTGTCCCATAATCAATGGCAATATAGTGTATACGAAGGTTGAAAAGTTGAATTCTGATCCTGGAAAAGATGAACTTGATTGGAGTGAGAAGGAAACAGAGCAATCTTTTATGAAACTACAAAGAGCTGATGATACTTTAAGAAATATTTGGGAAATTGATAAAAATAATAAAAGTGCTTATTTTATAGAGGAAGGTATTCTTATGCATTCTGAAGATGTCTGTGGTGAATTTGTGAAGCAGGTGATGTTACCTCAGTGTAAGAGACAGTGTATTTTATCTGTTGCTGACGAAATTCCTTTGGCGGGTCATTTGGGAAAAGTAAAAAAAAAAAAAAAAAAAAAAAAAAAAAAAAAAAAAGGAAATTGCATAATGTTTAAATTTTGATGTATTTTGGTATTTCTGTTGTTCATGCTTATATTTAGTGTATATATTGTGGTATTTGTATATATTTATTTTAAAAGAAATGGGAAGATTCACATTGCTCTCGTCCTTGCTAATATTTTTTTTGTGTGTATATACTTTAAAGCTTCATTGTGTCAAAAGCCACTAATGAGCTCTTTTAGGGGGGAGTTGTAAGACTCAAGGAGCTTTGGGGACCAACTCTATGGCCAAGGACTGACCCCATGGCTTTGCGTGAACTGTCACGAAAAGAAAATAGTGCTACATTCAAGTTTCTTCCGATTTCGAAAAGTGGCAACGGCAGAACTGGGGAATCATTTTTTTTTCTGGAACTTGTGAATTTTAAAAATAAAAACTGTAAATCGTAGTATGAAATATAGACATGTAGTAATGATTTTTTGTTAAGAAAGTGAATACGCTCGTTTTCCTTGTGTCGCAATAAATAAAGATAAAAAAATATATTGGATTCTTCAGCTCAAGACTTGAAATTTATCCATCTTCTACAAATTATTGTGTTTCTAAATGAACTAAGCTACAGACCTGTACAGCGGGAACTTAATTACCATCTTGCACAAGATAATTTTAAATTGATCTTAATTAATCGATTGCAAAAACAGCCATCAGCTGTCGTGATAGCGGTGAATGCGGCCTTGAAAATTTAACTAAGCCCAGTCTTAGTTAAATGCATTAAAATCGCATTACAGACGATCGCTGGCCCCACCAGTAGCCGAGAGGTTCTGACCTCTCAACTGGTAGGCGGCAGGTGCTGGGTTCGAACCCAATTGCTGCCGTCGGCCTAACCGTTCGGAATTTCGTGATTTTCTTCGAACCTTGCGTAAATACGGGTTAGGTTCCCTTAGAAAGACCCCCATGAAGGGCACCCCCCTAGTCCTATATCCCTAGTGTAGATAATCGGACGACAAAAATAAACCAAACAGGACGATCGCTACTGATCATGTTCATTCAGTCGTTTGTAATCGGGTAGTCTTTTTCAAAACAAAGCAAATTAAGCGTTTTTAAAACTTTCAAACTCTAGACAGGAGATTGCAACATAGCTGTTAAGAGGTAGATTCTCCCAATGTTTTAAACGAGGAAAAATATTTATAGAACGAAGACAAACGAATTGTTTGTATTTTCTTCAATAATAACACATGAAATAAAATAACGCACTAAAGTGTTATATTTAATTTAATGCAAATGTATGCGTTTGTGTATTAAGAAAGTTAGCTGTAAGTCTATTGTAACTATTCCAATTGAAGGAACACAAAAATGTACTCTAAGCAGGAATGTAGTGGAGGATATACAGGTGTATACACAGTGTAGCCTCTGCATTTTTTAAAGTAACACCGTATATCCTCTGTTTCTCAAGAAAGCTTATAATATACACATTCTAATACTCAAATTTTAATGAAAGAGTGCGAAATTCTTGTTTAAAATTGTCATTGCATATGAGAATTTAAAGGAGAGTACAGTTGAAATAAAATTATTATTTACTCGTTTCAAAAGGTATTTTATGCCTGTTAGATATTTTAGAGCTGACACCTATACACTGTAAAACAATTGTGTAACGTTACTCCATAAAATTGGTCGCAGCCTTGCTGACTCCAACTTTATGGGGTACTTTAACCGATATAACCGGTGTAACATCGCAATGTTACACCAGTAATATATGTTTATATTACTCTATTATATAAGTGAAAACGTACATCTTAAAGTGGAAGCAGCAGCTGCCACCAATTTTATGGGGTAACGTTACACAAATGTTTTTCAGTGTACTTCGAATTGCAACACAGAAAGAAAAAAGAAATCAACAGTACTTAACTTATGTCTATTTAAATGTGATTTGTAAAAAAATGAACAGTATATCTCTCTTTGAACTGTTTTGAACAAAGGATAAATAATTAATTCTATCTCTTTGTCTTCTCTTCACAGATATTAATAAAAAAGCCCTTGCGTTATTAGAAAGCGTATTAAATTTATCACTATTATATCACTATTATATATTATTATATTTATTACTATTTATCACTATTAGCGTATTAAATTTATGAGTATTTAATTTTGTTATTAATTTTCGAATTTTGATGAAAATGATGAGAATAACTCGTTTTTAAAAAATTTCACGATACATGAATGCATATTATGAATTTTGAACGAGAATTTAAAAGAGATAAGAATTAAAAGAAAATTATTATTTACACATAACAAAAGATATTTTGTAACTAGCCGCCCTGGCGACCAGTTTGGTCTCCAGGTCTTAGGATTTGGTCATTATTCAGAAAAATGTACATTCATTGTACATTTTACAGAGAATGTACAAAAATGTACATTCATTGTACATTTTTCTGGAAAAAGAATTATAATAAAATATTATGCGAGTTTGGCTTATTTACATTTCACTTTCTCAAAAAAACGTTTTGAAAGTTGAGTTGTATAGTATTTCACCTAACAGAATGAAACTGAAGTTTGATTGGATTACATGCTCGAATTATTTTTGCATGGCAAGATTGATGGTTGGAGAACTTGCTATAAGGATTATTACTTCCATAATTTTTTTTTCCAATCATTGGAGATTGAATCTTTTTCTGTTTACTTTGATGGAAACAGATTTTGGGAAGTTAATTTAAATTTCACTAAAATAATCTCTAAATATACATGTACTTCAATGTAATTCATCCCTCAAATATTATTTTTTCAGGCGATCTCTATAAAAGTATAACTTTTATACGGCTTTACCCGAAAAAATAATTTTGATTAAAACTGATCGCTTGGCCTATGAAAAGTGAAGTGGTCATCACGACAAACTGTTGATGACAGCCAAATGCGCTTATCATAGCAATAATCTGTACAATAATTTGGCGACTTATCACCTGCGCTGGCTAACATGAAATTGGCTGCATAGCATATAAGGAGTGAAGTGGGTAAGCCCGGAAGTGTTGATGACAGTCATATGACTTAGGCTTTTATTATATAGAGAGCAAGATCCCAGGGCTCCTAGACATTACTTATTTTATCACAAGTAAAATGTATAGGATAAAGTAGTGTTAGTATGTGCTATGAGCGTAGTGATATCTGCTAGCTTGGACCGACGGCCAATTTACGGGTACCAGGTACCAAAGGTAGGTAAGAACACTACGAACTATCCCTATTTTCTCAGTCTTGATTTTTATATTATGATGCTCAGGGAACTATTTCAATACTTTATGTAAGCTCCCAGACCAATTGCATGGGCCAAACATCTTCCCAGACATACATAAGAAGCGCGTTCAGCTCAGCTTACCGAAATAATCCATTTTAAGGTGATAAAGCAAATAAACTGAAGAAAAAAAATATTGATTTTAAATAAAATCGTCTGAATTTATTCAATGTTTTTTAATGAATGTCAGTTATGAATTGGTAATACTTAAAGGGGAATTAATTTGAAATATTCCAGTATTTTGAATTACTTGAATAAATATTCTAATATTTTCACTTTTCAAAATATATATATTTTTAATTAATCTTTTAAAAATGATATTAATTTTAAAATAACAAATAAGTTTAATCGACAATAAGTTCTTAGTAAAAATGTCATTTGCATTTTTGCATTAGAAGATATTACATTACCAAACGATATTTTCAAATTGTAAAAGAAAAGTAATTATTCTAATATTTTGAATATGAGCTGTATATGTGTGAGCGTATTGGTATTCAGACACTTTATGTACAGCGTCTCACATAAGTGATGGGACACTTGTGCTTTACAAAAGGAAACTAATCAAATAAATTAAAAAAACATGTACACATTTTTTTGTGGGTGTGTTTCATACTTAAATTTAGTAAAGATTATTACATAACATACATTTTGTCAAAATATTAAAATATTAATTTAATAAAAATACAAATGTTTAGAACAGAGCAAAAAATAGCTCACATAAGTGATGGGACACCATTATATATGCAACAAAAATCGTCTGAAATAAGCAATAAAAATATTTTTGGGGGTTTTATTTTTACTTAAAAGCAATTGGCAATAATTTATAAAATAGTCTGTAGCATTTCTCTCCAGTTTGTTTTGGAATTTTTGTGTTTTTTAGCTTTGTGTAGCCATGAATGCTAAACGAAAAGAAACTTTGCCTGAAATTCGAAAATTAGTTATTAATTTGCATATTGAACGTGGAAAATCTATTAGAAAAACTGCTGAAACAGTTAACTTGAGTCGTTCAACAGTTTTCAATATCATTAAACGATATAAAAAGAATCATATGATTCAGGATAAAAGAAGACCTGGCCGACCATCAAAGCTATCCAATGGAGTAAAGCGAATTATCGTTCGAAATATTAAAAAAAATTCAAGAAATAGTGCTTCAAAAGTTGCTGCTGATTTACAAGCATTATATGGAATAATTGTTAATCCTGAGACTATTAGAAGGGTAATTCGATTTGCTAGATATCACGGTAGAGTAGCCAGGAAAAAATTCTTCGTAAGTGAAAAGAATAGAAAACTCAGACTAGCTTTCGCAAAATCCAACATAAATAAGAATTCTGATTACTGGAATAAAGTTATATTTGCTGATGAGAGTAAATTTAATATATTTGGTTTTGACGGTAGAATCTTGGTGTGGAGAAAACCCAGGGAAGAATTTCGCAAACAGAACTTGGTACCAACAGTAAAACATGGTGGAGGAGGAGTTATGGTATGGGGGTGTATGTCGTCCGCTGGAGTTGGTAATCTTGTTTTTATTGACAGTATAATGGATCAGTACAAGTATATTGATATTTTAAAGCAAAATTTGAAATCTTCAGCACGAAAATTGAACCTTCATAACGATTTTAAATTCTACCAGGACAATGACCCCCAGCACACTGCTCTGAACGTTAGACTCTGGCTGCTATATAACTGTCCTGAAATAATAAAAACACCACCACAATCTCCAGACTTAAATACCATAGAGAATATTTGGCAAGAATTGGAATCAAGAATTCGCAAACACTTCAAAACAACAACTAAACTTCAAAACAACTTCAAAACAACAACTGTTGTTTCTTCAAAACAACAACTAAAATCGGTGCTTCAAGAAGAATGGGGTAAAATCACTCCAGAAATCCCAAAAATTAGTCGAATCCATCCCAAAAAGATTAAATCATGTTTTAAAAGTAAAAGGAAATCCAACAAAATATTAAAACCTTTTAAAAAGTAAAATTTTTGGATAAATATTTGATGGAAAAGTAAGTGTCCCATCACTTATGTGAGCCATTTTTTGCTCCGTTCTGAACAATTGTATTTTTACTAAATTAATATTTTAATATTTTGACAAAATGTATGTTATGTAATAATTGTTACTAACTTTAAATATGAAACACACCCAAAAAATTTTTGCACATGTTTGTTTATTTATTTTATCTCAGTTTCTTTTTATAAAGCACAAGTGTCCCATCACTTTTGTGAGACACTGTATGTCTGGGAAGATGTTTCGCTCATGCAATTGGTCTGGGAGTTTACACAAAGCATTGAAATAGTTCCCTGAGCATCATACATAAAAATCAAGACTGAGAAAATAAGAAAAGTTCGTAGTGTTTTTACCTACCTTTGGTACCTGGTACCCGTAAATTGGTCTTCGGTCCAAGCTAGCAGGTATCACTACCCTCATAGCACGTACTAACACTACTTTGTTACTTGTGAGAAAATAAGTAACGTCTGGGGGCTCTGGGATCTTGGGCTAATAGATAATTGTTAGATTGCCTTTGGTGCTGTCATTTATACTTCAAATTATAAAATAGAGAAAAAAAAAAAAAAAAAAAAAAGAAATCCACAGAAACTTAACTTACGTCCATTTAAATGTCACTAAAATTTTGAAGAGTAAATCTCTTTTTGAACTAATTTGAACAAAGAATAGATAATTCTATCTCTCTGTTTTTTCTTCACCAATATTAATAAAGAAGCCTTTGTCTTATTAAAAACTCATTTACTCTATTGATGTTATTAAATTTATTAGTATTTAATTTTATCATTCATTTTCGAATTTTGACGAAAATTATGAGAATAGACCTTTTTTTAAATTTTTCAAGTTACATGAATGCATATTATGAATTTTGAATGGAAATTTACAAGAATTAAAAATGTTTTTGGTGCCGCCATCTATACTTCAAATTGCAAAACAGAAAATAAGAAATAAACAGTACTTAACTTAAGTCTATTTAAATGTATTTACTTTTTTTTTTCTTTTTACATGTAAAAATTTGAACAGTAAACCTCTTTTTGAATTAATTTGAACAAAGAATAGATAATTAATTCTATCGCTCTGTCTTTTCTTCACCAATATTAATAAAGAAGCTTTTGCTTATTTTAGAAAAATATTTACGCTATTGGTGTTATCTTATACTATAATGCGAGCAAAAATTGTGTGTGTGTGTGTGTGTGTGTGTGTGTGTCTGTGTGGGTAAATTTTATCCCAAAAACGGCTCTAACGATTTTCGCAAAAATTTGGATTTTACCATTTTCGGGCAAGAGAAGACCATTGGGCTAGGTCCCATGTTCGGGAAAATTCGATTACTGGGTCATTTTGGGTCATAATGGGTCAGGATAAAGCTATTTATATCTATAGAACGGCAGGATCGATTTTAAGGAAATTTTGTACCCAATCGTTTTTTGATACGAGAAAACTATTGGGCTGGGTCACATGTTCAAAAAATTTCGATTAGTGGGTCATTTTTGGGTCATTATGAGTCAAGCCATTTTTATCTAAAAAACGACTCTAACGATTTTGACCAAATTTTATATTGTATCGCTTTGGATTACAAGAAGACCATTGGGTTAGGTAACATGTTCGAGAAAATTCGGTTAGTGGGTCATTTTTGGGGTCATTGTGGGTCATGCTATTTTTATCTAGAGATTTTCTCACGCAATTTTAACTAAAACTTACATTCTATGGTTTTCGGGCACGAGAAAAACAATGGGCTAGGTTACATGCTAGAGAAAAAATTTTAATGGGTCATATTGGGTCATTATAATCAATCTGGGTCAAGTTATATATATTTAAAGAACGGCGTGGTGGATTATAACGAAATTTTGTATGTAACAGTTTTTTGACATGAGAAAATTAATGGGCTAAATCACATGTTTGACATATTTCGACTATGAGGGACATTTGTGAGTCATGATGGGTCATAATGGGTCATGGTCAAGCTATATCTAAAGAATAGGTGGATCGATTTTAACGAAATTTTGTATGTAACATTTTTTTGGCACGATAAAATCATTGGACTAGGTTACATGTTCGGAAAATTTCGATTAATGGGTCATTTTGGGTCATTAAGAGTCTGGGTCAAGCTACTTATACTTAAAGAACGGCGTGATGGATTATAACGAAATTTTGTATGTAACAGTTTTTTGACATGAGAAAACTAATGGGCTAAATCACATGTTTGAGAGATTTCGACTATGAGGGTCATTTGTGGGTCATGATGGGTCATAATGGGTCATGGTCAAGCTATATCTAAAGAACAGGTGGATCGATTTTAACAAAATTTTGTATGCAACATTTTTTGGCACGATAAAATCATTGGACTAGGTTACATGTTCGAAAAATTTCGATTAATGGGTTATTTTGGATCATAAAGGGTCTGGGTCAAGCTATATATAATTAAAGAACGGCAGGATCAATTTTAACGAAATTCTGTATGTAACAATTTTTAGAAACGAGAAAACTAATGGGTTAAGTCACATATTCGAGAGCTTTCGATTATAAGGGTCATTTGTGGGTCTTAATGGGTCAAGGTCAAGCTATATCTAAAGAATGGGTGGGTCGATTTTAACGAAATTTTGTATACAGCATATTTTTGGCATGAGAAAAGCATTGGGGTAGGTCACATGTTGAAGAAATTTCGATTAGTGGGCCACTTTTGGGTCATTCTAATTTCATCTAGAGAACTTTCGCGCAATTTTGACTAAATTTTGTATTTTATCGTTTTCAGGCACAAGAAAATCATTGGGTTATGACAGATTTTTGAGAAAATTCGATCAATGGGTCATTTTGGATCATAAGGGGTCAGGGTCAAACTAACTATATCTAAAAAACGGCTCAATCGATTTTATCTAAATTTTGTAGCTAATGTTTTTCGGCATGCTGAAACTAATGAGCTAGGCCACACGTTCAAAAGATTTCGATTATAAGGGTCATGCTAATTTTATATAGAAAATGGTACTCACCATTTTGACTATACTTTGTATTATATCGTTTTTGAGTAAGAGAAAACCATTTGGCTTGGACACATGCTCGCAAAAATTCGATTAGTGGGTCATTTTGGGTCTTAATGAGCTAGGGTCATTCTAATTATATATCACAATGACTCAATCAATTTTACCTAAATTTTGAAACAAAACGTTTTTTGTCACGAGAAGACTGTTGGGCTGAGTCGCATGTTAAACAAAATTATATTAGTGGGTCATTTCGCTTCATTGCTGAACGCTGTCAAGCTAATTTTACCTAAAAAATGGCTTAAGCGATTTTGATTCAATTTTATATTTTACTGTTTTTGATTACCTGAAGACGATTGAGCTATGTCACATGCTTGATCAAATTTGATTAGTGACTCATTTTGGGTAATACGGGTCAGGGTCACGAGAATATGGCAACAGCCAATAACTTGGTGATATTTGACAAAATATTGGCGACATATGGCCAAAAAATCGACTATAAAAATTATGAAAACCAAAACACGTATTTGGAGCCAAATGAAAGAATGCCTCCAAATTTGGCTATATCTAGCAAAAAATATTGTCTTTCAGAATGTAAAGAATTTTTTTATACATTCTTAAGAGGATTCGAGATGCATGGTTAAACCAATCAGAGTCGAGCTAAAAAAGTGATTTAGATCGATGTCCTTTCGTTGTAAAATTTAAAATAAAGTAAAATTTATAAACATGCGCATAAAAACATAGTTTTCTTATTGATTGTTTTTCTAAATAATACTATTATAAACATGTTTTACAGTAATAATGCAGAGTTAATGAAACAGTGAAAATACTATATCGAGTTGAACACAAAGTTAATTTTGACCGAGTTAAGCTCGGTCTCCCCTGCTAGTTAAATTTATTAGTATTTCATTTTGTTATTCAGTTTTGAATTTTGATGAAAATGATGAGAATAACTCGTTTTTAAAAATTTTACGATACATGAATGCATATTATGAATTTTGAATGGGAATTTAAAAGAGAGAAGAATTAAAAGAACATTATTATTTACATATTTCCTTGCATATTTCAAAAGATATTTTATAATTGTCAGATTTTATTTGGTGCTGCCATCTATGCTTCAAATTGTAAAAATAGAAAAAGGAAATTCACAGAATTTAATTTATGTTTTTTTAAGTTTCACATGTAAAAGTTTGTAGAGTAAACCTCTTTTTGAATTAATTTGAACAAAAAATAGATAATTAATTCTATCGCTCTGTTTCTTCTTCAGTGATATTAATAAAGAAGCCTTTGTCTCATTAAAAACTCATTTTGTTGTAAAATGAAATGAAGTGAAACTAGTAGAACACGCTGTACGTGAATTAAGAAAAATGAAAATATCGTCTGATGTTTTTGTTATTATTCGAAGAACTTTGATAAGTGGATGAGAACCATTGAGTTCTCTTGATATAATGATGAATGTGCCTTTTTATATGTTATTTTTTTATAATATATGGATTTTTAGATGAGTTTGAACTTAGAATAAATTCATCTTAATAGAAGAGTTTGATTTTAATTGTAAACTCCTAGCATCGCGTAGATGCAGCCCACAAACGAAGAAATGCATGGTTAGTAAGTATAGTTTAAGCTAACCCTATTTTCGAATTCTAACACATTTACTCCATTGATGTTATTAAATTCATTACTATTTAATTTAGCTATTCATTTCGACTTTTGATGAAAATTATGAGAATAGCTCGTTTTTTAAAATTTTCACGTTACATTAATGCATATTATGAATTTTGAATGAGAATTTAAAAGAGAGTAGAACTGAAAGAAAATTAGTATTTATACTCTAAAAAGATATCTTATGGTTGTTAAATTCTGTTTTTTGCTACCATTTATAATTGTAATTGTAAAAATAGATAAAAAAAAATATCAATGAAAGTTTTCTTACGTCAATTTCAATGTGATATGTAAAAATTTAAACAGTAATTCTCTTTTTGAACTAGTTTGAACAGAGGAGAGATAATTAATTATGTCTCTCTGTCTTTTCTTCACCGATATTAATAAAGAAACTTTTGCCTCATTAAAAACCCATTCACTACATTGATGTTATTAAATTTATTAGTATTTAATTTTGTATTTCATGTTCGAATTTTTATGAAAATTATGAGAATAACTCGTTTTCTAAAATTTTCTTGGTATATGAATGCATATTATGAATTTTGAATGATAATTTAAAATAGAATTAAAAAAATTGAAAGAAAATTACTATTTGCACATTTCTAAAGATATCTTGTGGTTGTTAAAATCTCTTTGGTGCTACCATCTATAGTTTAAATTGTAAAAATAAAAAAATGAAATCCATAGAAACTTTAATTACGCTTAATTAACCTTCCTACCCTGTTGAAATTTTACTCAAATTTGATTAAAATATTTCACACCAGAATTTTTATTTAAATCTATTTAACATAGTTATTTAACTTAAATTTTTGTATTATTTCTTTAATTTACCTTATAAAAAATTTCCTAATTTGAATCGAATGAAACGCATTAAATGACTGGGTCGATTAGACCCATTCAGGGTAGGAAGGTTAAATGTCATATCTAAAACTTTGAACATAAAAACTTTTTTTGAACTACTTTGAATAAAGTTAGATAATTAATTATATCTCTCTGTCTTTTCTCTGCCTATATTAAATTAGAATACTTGTTTTTGATTGTTTTGCAAAAATACATCTTTTTTGAGCTTTTAATGCAACGTAATTTTTATGTAGTGAATTTTCCATGATTAAAAATTATCGACATATTAAAAAACAGTACTTTGGCGTGGACTAGAAAAAAGCGCCAGTCAAAAGTCGCCAAACACCCGTGCATTCTCGAAGTACGTCTTTTCCAAATCACTTAACACAAAAGCGGTGCAGTAAAAATAATCTACTCACACCACTAAAATAAATTAATTGTTTTAAATTTTTAAAAAGATCATGAATATTTGGCGTAGAGGAAATACAAAAAGTCTGAAAAAATTAAACTAACGGCCGAACGCCTCTCGGGGTTAAAGTTCTACCGTTGTGTTGTTAAGGATGTATTTCAATTCAAACTGCTTATTTTCCAATTTATTTTTAAATTCATTTTTGCTCTCAAGTGCATCAGAATGTCAAATTGTCTTAATTGGAAAGTACACAAGGTGCCGTGATTGTCGATTCTTTGATAAATGCAGAAAATATTGCAAAAAAAAGCAACCAAAAATGGCGTTTTGAACCGATTTTTCCGAAGCGGGAGATCTGGGAACGAAAAAAGGGTCATACTGAGAAGATAATTGTTTATAAATCCAATTTCAATGCATTGAGCATAAAATGACATCTAACGGCACGTTATACGTCTCTTCAAAAATCCCCTCAGCAAGTTTCATGTTTCTACTTTTAAAAATTAGCCTGAAATTGTATCAGAAAATTTCGAGTTGTTGAAGGTGGAAAAGCGTTTTTTCGAATATACCCTTAATGACCAACGAAATTTAATTTAATCGCTATAGTTTAAATAAGGATTGTTATATAGTATAAAAGAAAAAAAAAATCCCAGCCAAAGAGGGTAAAGGACAGTTATTTGGTACTTAAAAAAAAAAAAAAAAAACAGCGAGGGAGCGTAGAGGATAAGAAGGGAAAGCTGTGGAAACCATTGTTAAACCGAAACAGTCCAAACAGCTTTGTTAAAAACATACTCAAAGGGAAAAACCAATCATAGGCATGCTTTATTGCATCCGTCAATTCCCCAAAATTTTTTGTAGCTCTATGCTCCAACGACCCCGCAAGAATTTTGAACTATATTTATTTGATAGTTCGTCATAAAATTAAGAAATTGCGACAGTTTTTTTTTTTTTTTATCTTTATTAATCTAATCTGATGTTATGGTGTATTTCCTTTATTGTAAGTAGATAGCCGATGAGTATGTACAATAGAAAAAATTTCAGTGATGTTAGACAAATTATAATTATTTTAGCATAGTTATATAGCTAAATTCCAGAATTTCAAAACTTTACTTTTTAATACTTTTCACATTATCATATGAAACAAATATATATTTTTTGGTTAATATAAATCAAAAGAAACAAAAATGATTAATGATTATTTTAACATCAAACAGAAAAAAAAACTTAGATTAAAGTATTTTTCTTTATCAAAATATATTCTATTAAAGCATTCAATGGATGTATTTTTTTAAGATTCAAAGCCAATCCTTAGAAATTTTTTATACCTAGATACAGTGAAACCTCCAAATAAGGGACACCTATGGGACCGGAACTTTTGTCCCTTAAATAGAGGTGTCCCTTATTCAGAGTTTTCTATATAATTTTTAATTAATCGTTCAGAAGAATAGAAAAACAACAAAGCATTAATAGTGAAGTGTCGCGAAGTGTATAAATTACGTTAATCAACAAGAGGAAGAAAAGAAAATTAATTAAAATTTTCAATTGATTACTATATCATTAAATGATTTTTAGAGTTATTGATTTGTATTTGTTATGCAAACTGTGTACAGGCAAAAAGTATAAAAGCATTTAAAAGAATTCTATTTGAAGTTATCAATCAAAAGAGATTGTTTTGTGAATTTCAGTTTCTCAGTGCAAATTTTTCAAGTGTTCATTTACCATACTTATAAATTTTAGTTCTTCACTACCGGCAGTATTTATATGCATATGCATATATGTGGATGAGAACATAAAAACAAGAAAAAAAATATGTAACCAATTGAAGAGCAGAAAATCATGCACAATGATTTACATACAATTTCGTTGAAATACTATGGTCATTACAAAAATAAATATACAGTCACAAAACAAAAAAAAAATATAGCTGTCAACAATTTGATCTCTGGAGCTCCTCTCATTATATACAATGAGTTACAAAGAGATATCTTGGTGAGTTACAATTCTGGAGCATATATCAGCATTCAGTCCAATACATGTCAGATTAACTGAAATATAAAGACAGTATAAGTAACTGAATCAAATCAGCAAATTTACAGAAAAAAAATTTTGTTGACTTTATTTTCTTTTATATTATTATTATTAATATTTTAACAAAATGATTACTTAGTTTGTAATCAATATACAACAGCTAACTACTTTTGGTTACTTCCAAAAGGATGAAAACATAAGAGTGCTGTCTCATTATTTCAACAAAAAGAGTAACTAGTTACTTAATCACTATTTTATAAGTGAGTACTAAACAAAATCATTAACTTAAATGATTATTAACACTTATCTTTTATCACTATAATATTTCAAGTGATTAACTCAAGTATACTTGGAAAAACATAAGAATTCTTTAAATTTCATTAAAGACAAACACTGACACTAATTTCATTGTGTGTCATGTAAAAAGATTAATTTAAAATTACTGACAAAATTATTATTATTTATTTTATTTTTTTTGACACTTGTTTGTGACAAGAATAATTTAGTATCAACACAATCCATGTAGAAAATCACTTGGTTCTACATAGAAGAATTAAGATGTCAAAATGTTGATTAAATATGCAATACCCTTTTTTTTTTTTTTTTTTTTTTTTTTTTAAAGAGAAATTAACAGATTGTTTCACTAGCATATGCTGCAAAATTCTATTTCATTTATTTATACCTTACAATTCATTTTCCCTACTAGGTATAAAGATTGAGAACTTTATATTTAATGAAACAAAAATACATATTTAATTTTTACACTAAAATGAACAATTATTTTAAACATTAAGTATATACAAAGTGATATTTTAAGCAGATTTTTTTTTTTTAGATAGATACCATTTTTTGTCTGCCATTCAATCACATATAGTACAAACTGAATGTGCGATTAAACACACATGAAAAATTTTGAAAAATTGGTTTTGTGCATTCGCACGGGAATAAGGAGTATTGTCTGCCCATCCGGTCACAGACACTCTCAGATACCCGAAACTTCCATAATGATAAAAAAAAAGGGAAGAGGGCTGACTTTGACTTAAGGTCTCAGTCCTATAGGGGGAAAAGGGCAGTGAAAGGACTTGTTCAGAATGAACTAAACAAGCCCTACTCCTCCACATTGGTTTATTAGCCAGTGCGAGGAGTCGAGTCGACTTCTAGTAAAAATATTTTGAATAGAATTGTTGGTAAAGGCCAACAAGAAGGGGAGTTTCTGGTACAGTGACATGTGATGCATACAGGGCAATAATTTAGAACTGCATCACAATGTCGAAGGGAAGAAACTGTATAGCCGTAAAAAAAAAGAGGTGATGGTTTTTACACAGCATCACAAAAAAAATTTAGAAAAGTCAAAATCTAAAGTACACAGAAACTAAAGAGGTCATGAGTTGTTATATAAAAGGGTCAAAATCTTTTCACAGAACACTTTTTTTTTTTTTTTTTTTTTTTTTTTTTTTTTTTTAACAACATAGCAGAAATACTTTAAATGCTTGATACAGCTGACAATAATAAAGATTGATAAGAGACATGATGATTAATTCCATAACATATTTAAAATGAATAATTTGAGAGTAATAGACAAAGCAAACTTTTAGATTATTTACAATAATTTAACTTAAGTGAACATTAGGGTAAAGGTAACTTATCTTAAACAGAATTTATGAGTTGCATGATTGTCTTCTACAGCAAATCCATCATTCCACAAGAGGTCAACAGGAGTAGAAAGTCATTCTGCCAGCAGAACGCCAACACCAGGGAATCTCATGGGAAGAACTCTTGTCAAATCCAAACTCAGGTGGGGCGCCATCCATCTGGATCGGGAAACAACAGAGCTGATGAAGAAGGAGTAGCTGACAATGGAGAAGAAGACATTAGTAATATTCGAAATGTGGATCAAACTTTTTTTAATTGCGAGTTGTTCTGACACTTCTGGTTCTTTGAGGACAATTTTCGGAGATTGTATTGTCTACAGAATCATTGGCATTCTCTGTACTTGTAGTAGGTACAATGGTGGGAGATTGGACTAAGTGTTCTTTTCTCTCATCTAAACGAATGAGTTTATTTTGATGGATGTAGAACGGTGAAGCATCCTCATTCTCTATTGATTTGATCTGTACTATAGCAGGTGAAATAATTTTTTGAACAATGAAAGGACCTTGATTTTCTTGTTTGAAAACTTTTGGAAATTTCACCAATACTTTGTCATTTACTTGTAATTTTTGAAAGGACCTTGTTTCGCGACCTTTTTTGTAACATTGTTGTCTTTTTCTTTCATTATTTATAAATGTTGTGGTATATATCTTATCTAATATTTTAGTCAGTTCGAAGATGTCATGTGCAGTATCTAAAATCTTCCATTCAGGTTGATTCTTATAGTTGGAGTAGATATCATTGAGTTCTCTGGCAAAGTGGACAAAGTTTGGAGTGAACTGAGTTGCAGGGTGGGTAGTTGAGTTATAAATTGATTGATGAATTTTCATAGCTGTATAAATATCATAACCTTCAGTCAACATTGTATTTATGGCAGTTTTGATTTGGGTATTTATTCGTTCACTCAATCCATTAGCTTGTGGATTACAAATAGTGGTATGCTTGACATAAATCTTTATACGTTTGCAAACAGTATGGAATAAGTCACTTGTGAATTGGGAACCTTTGTCAGTGAGGACAATGTGTGGTTTTCCATGAGTAGAGATGTACGAAAGAAAAGATTTGGTTATGGCAGATGCAGTAATTTGATTTAAATTATACAATTCAAGATGTCGAGAGAAATGGTCGATAACTGTTAAGATAAATGAATGATTTTTTAACGGACCAAGTAAATCCATGGAGACTTTCTGTGATGGTTCAGTAGGTACAGGAGCAGGTAAATATGGAGTTTTAAGAGGATTTTGATTTTTTAACTTCTTACATGTCTCACATGTTTACATAATTTATAACATCTGCAATCATGTTTTTCCACGTGAATCTTTTTCGAATGTTATGCAAGGTTTTGTTATGACCTGTATGAGTGATATGTGTAATCTTCATCACTTTAGGAATTAATGATGTAGGAACTACAGCCCTATGTAAAGCATTTTCTAAATTATAAGAGGCTCTATTGAAACATAGCAAATTATTTTTAGGATTTATATAGTAAGCTTTGTTTTTGTTTTGGATTCTATTTTGTTTTATTTCCATAATAATTTCTTTTAACATTTTATCTTTATTTTGCTCTTCTCTTAACATTTGATCAGAAATTTCATTGTAATCATCACTATTAATGTTGTTAATTTCTTCGCATTGGTAGTTATTGATTTCTGAATTTACAACATCAGATTTTAACGGGTTTTCTTCTACCATTTCTGATTGTAACATAGGTGGTAAATTTTTATCCAAGTCAAGTTTGTTGTTAGAAATTGGAAGAATGTCTTCAGATTCTACCAGTTCAGGGTTCGTGGATAAGTCTTGATGTGGTGGATCTTCTTGTAATCTGCTAAGGTAATCAGCTAATATGTTTAGTTTACCAGGGAGATGTTCGAATTTATATTGGTACTCTGATAATTCCATAAGCCATCTTGTGATAATGTCAGTGGGTGATGTTGACTTTTTGTACTTTTCAAGAGGCTTAGAGTCTGATAATACGAAAAACTCTCTGTTGTAAACATGGTGCTTAAATGCAGTTATGCCTTTAAAAATAGCATACAATTCTAATTTTAATGCTGGATATCTTTTTTCGGATTGTGTGAGTGATTTTGAAAAATATGAAATGGGATATAACTTATCACCATCAAATTGCATTAAAATTGCTGATATGGCATTAGCAGATGCATCTGTGTTTATGTAGAATGTTTTGCTCCAATTTGGTAAATGCAAGAAAGGTTGATTAAAAAATATCTTTTGTAATTTTGTGAAAGACTGGTCATGTATATGAGACCATTTGAATTTAATTTTAGGTGAAGTTAGTTCAATTAAGGGAGCTGCTATTTCAGCAAACTGAGGTATTAAGGCTCCTATAAAATGATGCTAGTCCTAAGAAAGACTTCACTTGTTTCTTTGTTTTTGGGATAGGGAAACCTGTTATTTTTTTTTTATATTGGACTCAATTGGTGAAATGGTTCCTTTTTGAATAAGAAATCCTAAGAAATTGATAGATTTAGTGTGAAATTGGCATTTTTCAGGAGACAGAGTTATGTTGTGCTTAGAGAGAACAGCGAATAGTTTTTCTAGAGTCTCTAGTATTTGTTCAAATGAATTTGCACCAATAACCATGTCATCTTGGTAAGAGAAAATATTTTCACACTCAGTTAATTGTATAATTTGGTCCACTAGTTGTTGAAACGTGGAAGCCGCCGTCTTTAAGCCAAAAACGAGCCTGTTATATGTGAAGGTACCCCACGGTGTGATAAATGACAGTTTGTCTTTAAATTCCTTAGGTAGGGCTACTTGCCAGTATGCATTTGGCATATCCAAAGTCGAGAAGAATTTATATTTTGACAGTTGCGAAATCAAATTATTAATTTTAGGCAAAGGGTAAGAAGCAGGGATGATGATTGCATTAAGTAACCTTAAATCTAGGGCAAGCCTGTATTGTTGTTTTTTGTTGGGGTCTGTCCTTTTTTTCTTAACAAGTAGCATTGGACATGCCCAGGAAGAGTTGCTACGATTAATGATGTTTGCATTTATCATTTCTGATAATTGAGATTTTGCTTCCGCCTCTAATGCTTGTGGGACAGGAAAAGGTAAAGCCTTAATGGGATGAGAATTTAAAAATTTTATTTCAGGGGTCACTAAATCTGTATGACCAAGAGTTTTCAAATTCTTCGAAAATATTTGTGAATTTTGGAGAAGTGTCTTTAATAAATTGTCTCTCTGATCAGAAGGAAGGTGATTAAGTTTAAAGTCCTCTTTATTCAATTGTTCTTTCCTAAGTTTTATAACTTCTTCTGATGGTACAATTAAATTACACTGTTCATAAAATTCAGAATCAAATTTGTATTCTTGGATGTCGTCTTGTGTTAAATTAGTATAATAACCAAGAATTTTGTTTTTGTTGATGTGTACAACCTCATTAGAGTTATTTTCAATTATAATAAGGAACATGTTCTGTTGAATATGTTCCAACGAATGAATTGAATCAACAAAATGTAAGTTATGGTCATTATAAGTAGGTGTAAACAGAAAAAATTCATTAGGAATTTTTTTGTATTTTACTCTAACATATACACATTCTTTTGGATTAATTGTAGTAGTACATGCATTCAGAATCTGATTATCCTTTTCATAATTTATACCACTTGAATTAGATGGTTTTATTGAATTCACAACAGTTTGTTGTTCCTGAACTTCATTTGTATTTACCATAGGACTATCATTAGATTCATTTACACATGTTTCATTTTGCTTCTCAACATTATTACAATACATTTGATTATATGGTACATCAGACTGACATGCTTCATTGTTATTAGAGATTATGTTATGACAATCTGTTATGTCCAAATCAAACCAATTTGTTAGTTTATCACAAGAATTCATTGTATTTATGAGATTGACTTCATCGTTAACAAATGGAATTTTTTTTTCTTTGACAAGGATGGCATTAAAACTAGGAGCTATTGTGATAGAAAATTTTGAAAGAAAGTCAAATCCCAGAATAACTGCAAATTTATTATTATTTATTTGAGTAATGTAAAGATTATGGGAGAAATGGATACCATGTATTCTCATATTAATTTGAATACATCCAGAAAATTTAACTACAGAATTTATAGTTTTAATTGACACTTTTCTTGAAAGATATTTGTATGGGATTTGTTGTTTTAAGAAGTGGAAAAAGTCTTCATCTATAAATGATAAACTAGAACCTGTGTCAAGCAAAGCATTTTGCGAAATTTGATGAAAATTTATACTAATACAAGGTAAATGGACAGATTTTTCAAAGGCAGAAAAAATTCTATGATTAAACTCATCTTGTTTTTGTACAAAACTTTCATTATTGGGGTCCACTGTAGATTTAGAAGGAAGTTTACTTGGTGTGTACGATAATGATGTATTTACACTTTTATTCATAAAGATTCTTGTTTTCTGCCGAGGAGAATTTGAGATTTCTGGCTTTGGTTGAGAAGAGGAGGCCAAATCGCCAGAAACATTCAACCTCGTTGCTCGTTTAAATTTTCTTTAGAATTTGAATTTTTTTTCTGACTTTCGTCTGATTGATTATAATTACGTTTATATCTGGGGACTCTTTTTCCAATTAATTCCAAAAAATCATAACATTGAGGCATTAAGTGACCACGTCTGGAACAAAAATTACAAGTTTTTGTATAACGATTTGGTCTTTGAGAATTTTGCTTATTATTCTTAAAGTTTTCATACGAGTCGCCTCTATTTTTATGTTGAAATTTTTGGGAGTCTTTTTTGTGATAGAAGTTCTTTTGTCTCTTGAATTTTGATGTTTTGGGAGTGTTTTCATATTTTACATGAAAATTTTCTTCTATTTTAACCACTGGTGACTTATTGTCATCAAATATTTTTTTTAGCTGTTCAGCCTTTTCAAGAATTTCATCAAATGATGAAAATTCATGTTCTAAAATTTTGATTTTTATATTTTTTGGTAAGGCGTTGACAAACAGATCTTTTTTTAGTTCACAAATTGCCAATTGATCCAATTTTGGATATTTCTGGCATAAGGCTTTGTCAAGCCTGAGTGAAAAATTATTTAACGATTCACTTTCCTCAATTTGCATTTCATTGATATTTGTTGACACATTTTTAGGTTTGAAGAATTTTTCAAATTCTTTTTGACTTGCGTCCAAATCATCTTTGCATTTAGTGGAACAACAGTCCAAAAAAAATTGCAAAGCTGGACCTACCAATTTGCTTTTGAACAGTGCGAGTGTTTCTTTATCAGTTAATTTATAAATTGATCTTACTTCTTTAATTTGTTCGAAAAAAAAATGTGACAAGTGTAGGATCCCCACTAAATGGTTGAATTTGAATATTAATATGTTTAGCCATTGTAAAGATCAAAAACAATTTCAAAAGAAACTTTCCTTTTTTTTTTTTTTTTTTTTTTATATATATATAAAACTAATTGAAAGTTACTGACTTGCATAATACTCTTCAAGTATATTTATACACACTCAATATTAAATTAATTCAATTATTTTAAATCAATTTCAACATAAAATGTACACATATTGAAAAAGAAAATAAATACCATGTGAAAAGTTATTCATATTATTACAAATGTAGATCTTCATTATTATATATGTATATATTTTTTATCAAAATATTATGAGAATACTATTAATATTTATTCTTCAGTATCAACTTTTCATTTTATGTCACACACATAAATTATTTCAAATGTATACTGAATTTCCTTAAATATCAACCATACTTCAAATGTAATACATAATTATCATAAACATATACACTGAATATTTTCACCATTTATTGGTATATCATTTCAAAGTGTACGAATTTCATATTTGAATTTTTAGACCACATGTAAAAAATAATAAGTGATTATAATAATTACTACAATTCATATTATTACTTCAATTTTTTTTTTTACTCTCATTTTAGTTTCACACAAAAAAATTTTTTTTTTTTCTTTATCAAATTCCAAGTTATTTATATTAGGCAATTGTTTCATGAGAAAAAATTTAGGCTTCAGGTGAAGAGGGTTTCTGCACCACATGTTGTGATTAAAAAATATTAATTATCTTCATTACCATGTGGTGTTGAAACACATTAATTTTTTAATGATAATAAATCATTATATATATAAACTAGGACTTCCCTCAGAGGGATTAGTCTGAGCGATATTGCTGAGAATACACATTTAATAACTTGTGATAAGTAAAGAAAATGAGATGTTACCTTTAATTGGTCATTCATTGTGATAAAATATGATGAAAATAAGCATATTGAATCATAGAATTACAAAATCTTATATATGAAGTTACATATACTATTTTTATAAAAGAAAAGCAAATCATGCATGGATATAAAATTGGAAATATGCAAAATGTTAAAAGTAATACAGAAAATGAAACACCAAATTTTCCTACATTGGAAATATAACTCTTTAAAATGATGTCATGAGCATAAACAGAAGCTTCGCACCGATTTGAGAAACTATAAATAACATAAACTATTATGTTTGAAGAGAATGAAGTGCATTTTATATGGTGTGAAATCCGTCCGAATAGTTTGTAATGTTGAATATCTGTTTTCCACGGATGCAATGGGGTTGTCGATAAGAGTTAGGGAATCCTTTTTAAAAAATTTGTCCTAAACGAGCACTTACATCTTATAAGTTACTGTGGTGCCAAAGTTATAGTTTCTGACCCCAACAGTATCGTGGAAATTGCAATATTCTCAATAAATTAGGTTTAAAACTTTTTCTAGAAAAAAAAATGTTTAATTTGTGAAATTAAATTGTTGAATGTTTTAGAAATCGTTCATAACGAGAATATTATATCTTAAAAGTTGCCACCAAAAAAAAAAGATTTTAAATTTTTAGTCATATCAACATCAAAGAATTCTCAATTTTAGAACTTTTTTTGCTCACACATTGATGGTGATCACATTGATGGTGATTATTGTTCCTACGCAAAATGTAGTATATTTTGCAGCAAAGATGGTTACCAACATTTTTTGCCCACATTTTTTTTTAATCGGCTAGGTACTCCCAATGGTAACGAAAAACACACAAACGTTAATGCTTTATAGCATAGAAATACAGAATCAAAAGCTATTTATCGCCTATTATATACACATAAATTATATAATTAGTGCTAGCAGATGCATTTTTAAATATACATAGATCAATATTATGCTTCATTTTTCTTTTATTAGTATTTCTTAGTATTCATTTTTCATTTATTTGTATTATTCAGTAAAAAACTCACTTTCTTAAGCCCGAATTACGTCAAACTTTTTATAAATGCGCCTAAGTCCATATAACAGCGAAGTATTGTGAAGAGTATTAAATACAAGGTAGTAAGACACTTAGCCAAACGCAGGTAATAAATCGCCAAATACCTGCTTTCGCCCTCGTTCTTTTCGTCCTCTCTCGAAATGAATTTTTTACGTACATTTAAAAAATACGATTTTGAGTCATCTTATTTAAAATTCAAATAAATAAATAAGAGGAAGCAATAATAGCATAAGTCAAAACATTTTATTTCAGCATCAAGGAACTGTATCGTAGTTACACATGTGAAAAAAGCTGATTTGGCCAAAAAACGTTGTCTTCACTAAATTTGAATTCGATTAAAAAAAGTACCGTGAATAATTAAAATGTTATAGGCAGAGCTGCCAAGTCTCCGGCATTTTGGATACCTGTATTTTAATACAGAAAATGTTTTATTAAATTGGAACATTCTGCGGATTTAAAAAATAACTTTTCCTATAAGAAAATTCTGCTATGCAATAAGCGGGGGCTTGGCATCTCTGTATAGGAATATTTCGTAATCTACTTTTTAACTTTAAAAAAAGCAACGACCATTTTTCGGGTACAAAAAGTATTGCTAAAAGTATTTTGTTTGTAGTGCAAAAAGTATTTTATTCCATATTGCATACAAAGTACTGATTGTAATATTGATACATCTATGGTGATAAATTTCAATAATTTTTCAAATCCCATTTATTTCATTAAAAATATAAATCTTTTATTCATTTAGTTTAAAATAAATGGTTTTTAACTAATTTCATAATACTTTTGAAATATCACTTTTCATTGGCCATTTTTTAAAGCATTTAGAAAATGGTTGTTGTTTTCAGTCAAATATAGACTTTGGACTGTCCGCATTTTATTTTATTATTATTATTATTTATAAATGTTGGAGAAATATTCATACTTAATCCATAATGTACATAATATATGACTCTGTTATTACATAAGTCACCTTTTTATTATCATAAAAATTATGTTTTTTCTGATTTTTATTAACTCAGTAGGAAAAATTTTGTGCTTTGAGCAATAGATGTCTACCTTTCATTTATTTATTTATTTTAATAAAATTCTTTGCATTTAGAAGAATTTTAATTTAAATAGGAAATCCAAATGTCGCTGTTAATAAAGAAGAAAGTTACAAAAAAAAAGTTACAAAACGAGTAGACGCATACTATCAAATATGGAAAAACGACGAATCCAAAAAAGACGTCGTATGAAATATCTTTTAAAGCAAAAAAAAAACGAGGTCTGATTATCTAGCCTACTGATTACAAAATGTGTATTACATTAAAAAAAAAAAAAAAAAAAAAAAAAAAAAAAAAAAAACTGCAAATATTGATTTTTTTTTTCTTTTGTGCAGTTTTGGCTTCGAAAGGTGCGCTATGTTGCAAAAAGATATAAGCGACTATGAAAACACACTTGGTAAACGTTCATGCTCAGTTTTACAAATAAATATGGCACATATTGCCCTATACACATCGAGGTACCTAATTGGTGCCAAAATGGCGTTCAGTTGCCTAACATGCTGGTTATCATATAAATGTTATAATAAATTGTTTGTTCTAAAAATATTATCATTTATTGATTGTTATTTCTTTTTTTTTAATAACAGAAAATGTTTCGTTTATTCCATTTTTTTCATTTTGAAATAAATAAATAACGTGTTATTATAGCATGCTATATGTATCTGGTAATCAAAACGATGTTTTCGCCTAATTGGCATAAAAAATCTCGCCAAACCCGGTGATTATATCTCTAGTATATTATCTCAAGTATTTTATTTATGTATACTATAATTGTTTTTACATACCACTTACTTCTTCTTGTATATAAAAATAGGTAAGTGGCTCCTTTATGCTGTATACATTGTATAAATCTTAAAATAAATAGCCCCCGTTGCCCCTTTTTGGATCGAATTAAAAAAAAAATCAGTGTCTAATTCCAGTATTGCTCTCAGGTATGCATACATATTCCAAATTTCAAAGTTGTATGCCTATAGGAAATGGATGAAAAATGGGAAAAGATGTCACATATGCACCAGGATACATAATTGGCGCCAAAATGGCATTATTTTACCTGAGGTGGTAACCCGGCTTTATTTATTTATTATTTGTTTATTTACTTATAAAATGTTTATTTACTTTCATTTTCTTTTTTTAATTATATAAACTATTTCTTTTTATAGTTATTAATTATTATTATTATTTTATTTACTGTAAGTTCTTTTTGAAAATAGAAAATAATTTAAAAATGTGTATGTAAGCGTTATTTGAAAACGGAGTTTTCGCCAAATGGGCTTTGAAAAAAATTGCGCCAAATCTGATGCGCTTGTGGTATCCGTGCTGAAAAATTAGTGACCAGAATTGACTTCCACACACAAACAAAATATAAGTTAAAAGAAAACATGTAATAAAAATAAATATAAAGGGAAAATGATGTCATAAAAGAAACTTTTTATTCAAAAACGTAATTGTTTCTAATTTTCACACGTGAAATATATAAAACATTCTTTTAGCGATCAAAAAATACTATTAAGAGATTATCACAAAATCTCAAAATCAAAGTTTTTATGACATTTTTTTAATATAAAAAAATAACAATTTTATTTTCCTGCATGATTAAATTTTAAAATGTTTTATAATTGCATTCAATATTTCTGAGTGCGTAAATGATTACTATTTACTCCATGTACTGATTCGGTTATCTACGAAAATATCCAGCCGGTGAAAACCACGCGCACTAAATTTCTGTGACGTATGCAAATAAATTGTGCTTTTTTATCAGTTTTTTAACATAACTTTTAAACTATTTGGAATTAATTTTTAAAAGTAGGTGCATTCACCAGATTACCTTCACAGGTACCTTCTGGTACAAACAGAATCGAAATCCGACAAGTACTTTTTGAGATTTGCTTGACGAAAGAATTTTTTTGACTTTTAATATCGTTACGTATCTCTGAGTATAAAGACTTCGCTTCGCTCAGACAAATATTAGTTGTTGATTTGGGAAAGTTGATTAGACTGAATTAGTAGGAAAAAGGTTTGGTTCATTATAATGAGGTCACAAAAAAAAAACTTGTTTTACTTCGACCAGAAGCCTACCACGTGACCATCAAAATTCGTAAAAAAAAGGTTCCAAAAACTAAATGAAAAGGCTATTTTTTTTCATGCCATAGCTTTATTTTATGGTTAATATTAAAGGAATATATAATATAGACTTATCAAGAGACTTTGACCATTTACAACACTTAGTGAGTTTCATCATTTGTGCATGATACCAATGATAGATTACGTCATATCAAGTTATTATAGATGAACTAATTTATCGGAAAAATTAAGAATCTTAAAACAAACATGTTATTTTTTTGATGAATGAGAAAAGGGGAGAAAAATAGCTTATCTGTGTTTCCTTTGCATACGCCATCCATGCGTGCGGAATGTAGATTTTAACGGCAAGAAACATCTTGAGAGTCGAAATCAAACTCTTGTTCTTTTCATAAAAAAGCAGAATACATCTTCATCTTCACTACCAACTCACTTGCAAAAAGGCAATAGAATCGAATAGCATAGAATGATTACTGAACGACTGGCGGGAAGTACCTAGGAGAGGGTTGCCATATTAGCCCGACGCCAAAAGGTATATTAATCGCCAAAACAGTACAATATAATAAAGGCAACAACAAATTGTGATATGAAATGTTGCCAAAACTGGTAAACCATACACTGGAAATTTCCAGATCATATTATAATAATGCGAGCAGGTTATTCATTTAGCCAATTCAATTAGCCAAAATGTATGCTTGAAAGTTAAAGTGAAAGTAGCTATTCTTGAAAGAATAAATGAAAAGATACTTTTTTTTAAAAAAAAGGAGATATCAAAATATGGAGTTAGACTGGAATAAGG